>ML102630.1:0-23004 GCA_003697995.1 Taxidea taxus jeffersonii
GGGGGGGGGAACGTGAATCTGGACGTCAGAGTCATCGCAGTTCTAATTGTGGACAACTATTACCCCTGAGTTCTGTGTAAAGTAGTCATTACAGATTGAAAACAAACAGCAAACCGGAAGAGATAAACCTCATAATCACTACAATCAATTAGATGCTCAAAAGAAAATTCCCACTTTTTAATATGTTACAAAATCACATAAATACATATGTGTTGGCATCAGCAGTTTTGACAGATGTTGCTTAAAAATAGGAGAAATGCAAAAATAGATCCAGGCAGTTTTAATGGGGCCTAAGCAATAGCAATAAATATTAACAACAGGCAAACGCTCGCTCCAAAGGGAGAGGCAGCTGGTCAGCAAAGCTGGAGTGTGGACCGAGTCACGTAATGGGCTTCTAATAACTGCTAATGTACAAATGTGATTAATTTATAAGAAGGTGCAGCTTTTCTCTGTGGGTGATTGCTACGGATTGAATATTTGTGTCTCCCCAAAATTTATATGCGGAAACTCTTATCCCCAGTATGGTTGTATTTGGAGATATGGCCTTGGGAGGTCCTTAGGTCTTGAGGGTGGAGTTTCCATGATGGGATTAGTGCCCTTCAAAGAAAAGACAGGAGGGAATGAGGAAGGACTGCTGTCAGCCCAAGGCCCAGGAGAGCGGGAACGAGGACCTGAGTGAATGGAAACCCCTGAGACTGTCCCGTAGTTCTGGGGAAGTTCAGCAAGTCAGGGAGTTCTTGAGCGGAAACCGGCTAGCCGAGGAGTCATGAGTCCCCCAGGAATGGTGCTGCCTTGGTGTTCTTATTGTGTTCAGAAACTGGCTGGGCATTGCGTGTGAAAGCGTGGCCTTGGTAAGAAATGTGGCGATGGATTTCAGTGTATAACAGCAGGAGTTGTTGATTAAAACACTCCCTTTAGTTAGAAATCTGAGAAGTACATCTTCGTGGCTACCGCAGAGGTATATACAAAAATATTAGTGGAAGGAAGGAAGGAAGGAAGAAGAGAGAGAGGGAGGGAGAGGGAGAGAGTAAGGGGAGGGAGGAATTACCACCTCATGTTGTATGTGTATAGCTGCCTCCTTCCTTCCTAAGGTTTTCACCCTTCCCTTTGTCTTTGTTAGCTACGTCTTTATTGAGCATCTATTTTGTGCAAAGTAATTTAGCTACGTCTTTATTGAGCATCTATTTTGTGCAAAGTAATTTACCTGTAATGCCTCATTTGCTCGTAGAAACTCTAGGTGCCATTATTATCCGTCTCCATTTCATAGATGAGGAAAATGAGTCTCTAAATAGGTTATGCAATTTACTCAAGCTCAGAAGTTAGGAAGTGGCCAAGCTCTGTTTTTTAAAGTTCATCCTTAAAGTCTATACCTTAACTGTTAATGCTGTGTGTTATTAATGTACAATGGATACAGGTACAAAGAAATGCTCAGCCATGTAGAGGAAGGTCCTGAAAAAAGTAAGGAACGGGAGCATAGGAGTGAATCCCAGGCTGAAGCCAGGTAACTGCGGGAGCCATTCCTGGGTCTGTGAGGGTCATCCCTTCATTCTTCCACTCTCCACTGGTCATTTATGCATTTTTTAAAAGATTTTTATTTATTTATTTGACAGACAGAGATCACAAGTAGGCAGAGAGGCAGGGGAGGAAGCAGGCTCCCCGCTGAGCAGAGAGCCCGATGCTCATGACCCCGAGATCATGACCTGAGCCGAAGGCAGAGGCTTTAACCCACTGAGCCACCCAGGCGCC
The DNA here is from genome assembly GCA_003697995.1 of Taxidea taxus jeffersonii. NCBI lineage: Eukaryota > Metazoa > Chordata > Mammalia > Carnivora > Mustelidae > Taxidea > Taxidea taxus. The sequence goes on from ML102630.1 coordinate 1,747, forward strand.
CCGTCATTTAGACATTTGTTCATATACTCGGCCAACATTTACCACATAACTTCGTAGGGACCAAGTTGTCATCATTATGTCTTTAAGGAACTCACTGTGTGCCCTGTCCACCGCAGGGAGTGACACGGGGCTGTTCAGGACTTGAAATGTTGCCGACCAAACCGCCATGTGCTGGGAGTATAAAGTACACACTTTCAAAGTGTTAGTTTCAAAGGGTTAGTGGGGGAAACAGCGGTAAAAAAAAGAATCCCATGAACACTTCTTACATTGATATAACCCAAAATGATTGAAATGATCATTTTGGGGTGTATGAAGTTAAATGTATTTTTAAAATGGATCCCACCTGTTTCTTTTTACTTTTTTTAAAATGTAGCTATTAGACCATTAAAAATGCACGCGTGGCTCATATCACAATTATCTGCCACAGTGCTCATCCGTTGAACAGTGAGCACCAGCCTCATAGGAGTACAGAGGACTCTGAAAGCACAAAGAGCCACCGCCGCGGGGGGTCTACACAGCTGGACATTTGAACCCACACTTGATGAAGACGTCGGATTTTGCCCAATGAGTAACGGGTTGGCGGTGCAGGCGGATGGCACAGCATAGACCCAAATGCGGACGACCGAAGACCAGAGTTGCATCCGTACTGTGGGGCTGGGATTCTGTGTGCAGCAGGCTCGGTTCTCTGGGAAGCAGATTCTGAGCTGAAGCTTAGCATGTTTATTTACTATCATTCTTGTTTATGACAGCATGCCCTCGGCTGCAACCAGGATTTGGATATGGGCTGCCTGGGGAAGGGGCAAAAGGCGTCTCTGTGCACTGATCGGCAGGAAACTTCTGATGCAGCTGACATGCAGACTGTCCACAGAGAGCACACCCACCAGCCGGGGTAGCAAGACCGTCCCTGCGGGGCAGGCTAGGTGGCACGTCACTGCGTTCCCCCCACTTGTCTAGGAGGATAGAGGACAGAGCGCTCCATGAAATGACCCCGTGCTCACTCCATGCCTGGTGCACAGGGCCGCACATGTGAGACCTCTCGCGTTCAGCTGAGCGGGTGGGAGGATGACCAGGTCTCTGTGATGGCAGGTGGGCACTCTGGAGTTTACTTAAATGACGGCCAAGGTGGTGGTGAATGTGTATGTGTAATGCATTTACCCATGGCCCCTAGAGTACACTAGAAGACAATTTCTGGTGTTTAAAAGATTACTCCTTTAATAATTCATTGATCTTAACAACACAACACATCAATGATTTGTACCAAAGCCATGTTTTATCTGCAAGGAGCTTCTAAATTGAAAGGTACCATAAAGTAGCACTTAACTTTCGAATCCTTGGGTTATCTAAAGCTCAGTTTCGTATTTATTTGATGATAACGAATATCCTGTCTGTTTTATGATGCAGTACAAGCTCCAATTTAGGAGCTTAGGAACAAACGAGGCGATGGCTGCAGGTGGGCGGCGTGTGTGTGGGGGGAGGGGTCTTAGAGTAATTAGGCAGGTTTGACCTTGTAAGTTCACCAATAGTGTTTTCACATGAAATGAACGCACCCATTTGGTGTGAACGCATTTAAAAATACTGTTTCTCCATTCTTAACGTTTCTGACACCCAGCGTGTGGGTTTTCCACACCAAGCAATTTCCCAACTCTCTGGACACCGATCGGGTGTCCTGTGATTTAATTCAGTCCTGGCACTAACTCCCGAGACTTAGAGCCGACCCCGCGTGGTAGGGCTCAGACCCACTGGACCACCCCCATTTCAGATGCCAGTTCGCATTTCTGTCCCACGTGGCTAGCAGTTGAGGAAGGGCTCTCGTGACCCCTGTTTGAGAATTTGCTAGGACGGCTCACGGAACTCAGGGAAAACTTGATTTACATGTACTAGTTGACTATAAAGGGTATTATAAAAGCTACAGATGAAGAGGAATATCGGGTGAGCTCTGGAAGGGTCTCCAGCCCAGGGTCCCCTGTCCCTGTGGAGTTGGGGGTGCCACCCTCCTGACACTCGGACATGCTCACCAGCCCAGAAGCTTCCTAAACGGAGGCTCTGTCCCATAGGGAAGATCAGTTGTTATTAGCTCAATGTCCAGTCCCTCTCTTGTCCCAGGAGGGGCTATAATTTCTAAGCTTCTAATCACGGTCTTTCTGGTTACCAGCCCTCATCCCGAATCCACTCACTAGCCCACCTAGAGTCACCTCATTAGAAAAGACACTCCTAGCACCTCCATCACTTAGGAAATTACAGGGGTCTTAGGAGCTCTGTATCAGGAACCAGGGCAGAGACCTAATATATATTTCTTATTATGTCACAGCATTCCTTTGACAACAAGTGTGTGGACCTGCAATCTCTTCCTCTGACAAAAACAATGTTTTTAGCATAGCCAAAATTGAGAAGTAGCCATATTTCTCTTTCCTTTTATTGTTCTTCTTGGTCCCACTATTTCCTCCCACCTGGCATCCTGGGTGATGGGTGCGTACAAGGGATCCCAAGGGTAGAAAGGTCACCAGTGTTCCCCAGTGCCTAACAAGGGAGGTCGAAACCTGTATATATGGGTCAGGGTGGCCAGCCCCCCTGCCTCCCCTGCCCTGTCCTACACTGCTCTCTTTCGCTGTCTGTGGTCCAGAAGCACAGACCTACTTTCGCTTCCCCAGACAGGCCGTGTTCTTTCCCGCTGCGGGGCCTTTGCGCCTGCCAGGAATATTCCCTCTGCCAGGAATGCTTTTCCTCGGTCCCTCTCAGGTCACAAATATCTACCCATGCCTCTGTTTAAATGCCACCGGGAAAAGCCTTCTCCGACTCACAGGTCGGGTCTGAAGGTTGCCATTCCCACAGCACGGCCTTTCTTCATAGCGTTCCCCGAGCTCGCCAATGTTAGGTCCCCACAGGTGGTCAGAGCCAGGAGGGCAGAGCCACGCTTGTCCAAAGCGCAGCGGAGTAGTCACTGCATAGAAAATATGAACAAGTGGAATGACAATAGAAATAAATGAAATACCCCAGACGGCCAGGCAGGATAAACTCTGGAGTTGGGTTTTACCTGGATGTTGATGATCTTTACTGCGAGAGTTTCAGAGAACTGAGGACAGCACTAGGCAGCCTTCCCCAGGCTCGAGGAGCACGTGGATGACGATACAGAGAAGACAGGGAGTGGATTCTATCAGAAAACCTCGGGAAGCTAAGAGGTAGAGAACTGACTTCAGAGGCAGGTAGAATTGAAGAGAGTGTTTTTATTTTTTCAGTTTCCCAGAATAAACAAACCTTAAGCATGTTTGTACTCTGCCAGGAAGTAGCCAGTAGAGAGGACATGATTGAAGACAGGAGAAAAAGAGAAGGTAATTGATGGGTCAATGTGCCCCAGGAGACGTGAGGGCTGAAATCAGCAATGTGGGTCAGGAGGTGAGGCTGGGAGAGGCCAGCACGGAGGCAGGTGATATTTCTGCCCAGCCGTCCAGCTTTTGTGCGGAAGAGAGAGGAGAGCATCAATCACTTCCTTTCGAGCTGGGTAAATGCCAAGAAAGTCTACGGCAGAAACTTCCCCAGGCAGGAGGTGTGGAATTAATTGTGAGGATTAAGCATAAACCAAAAGGAGCGGGGGAACCCCACGCACTAAATCCCAGGAATAGGGCTTTTTCAGATCAAGAAAATGCATCTGAGAACGGTCTGGCAGCCCAGAATGCTAAGAGAAATCTCTAGGTGCTGGCAGATCACTTGAATGCCCCCTCGTAAGATTGTTCCACATGGGCCAAAATGTACATTGATTTTTTTTTTTTCTCCCTGTGATTACACTTCCAGAAAGAGAACATGATCTTTGGAATCTGTTTGGGGAGTAAAAATGCCTATACAGGAAAAAAGGATGTGTTTTTTTTTTTACCTTCTCCTGGCATTGTTTTGTTCTTATCACAGCATGTTTGCAAGCGATGCAAGCCCCCAAGCCAGAAATCTCCTTGCAGTCCTTCAACTATGATTTACCTGATTAACGAAATATTGGTGAGATATAGAGGATTTTCCCAAGTGTGTGTGTGTGTGTGTGTGTGTGTATGGAATGAGTTTCTTGGGTAGCCAGGGAGCAGGGGTGAGGGCAAACGGACCTTGTGTTTTTATCTAAGAGGATGGTCGTGGGCTGACATTGCAGCGAAAAACTAAATATAAATATAAATATAAAAACCATTTACATATAAGTGTAAATATAAACAAGCAAAATGCATGGGTGAACACAAGAATGAATGGATCAAAGAATGAGTGGCTCTACACACTGTAGTGTAGGCTCTAGAAGCATTTCCTCCCCAAAGAGGCACATTGGAATATAACACTTAAATACCTTTACGTAATGAATAAACGGTAACAGCCACGTGTCCAACAAGTACTTATTGGGTTAAGTGAAACGATATAAACAACACAGAATTTTGGGTAGATTAGGTGCAATGTGAGCATTAATAGAAAAAGTGGACATCGACTATGTACCAAACCTCGTGCCAATTGCCAGGATCGAATCGAAGTGAAACGGACACACAAGGGTCCTGCCCTCATGGGATCTAGGATCCAGGGGGTGGTTTCACTGCCCCCCGCGGGACATCACTTCCATCACTTCCAGATGTACAGCTGATTTTCAGTATCCCCACCTTTCGTGTACATGACCCCTAATCCTCCTGGAAAATCTGAGAGAGATTAGCGACCACATTTCAATTCTCAGGGATTTGAGCCAGATCTCTGAGATTTCGTCTGGTGACTTGCCCAAGGTCACACAGCTCTTAGGTGCCAGAGCTAAGAATTCAAACACAAATGTCTGATTTTCAAGCTTGGGCCGTTTTCCTTTATTAAATTGCCTCTAATTTGCCCATTTTAAGGTAGGAAAGAACTAAGAAGCTCACGTTGATGGATTTGAGGTGATTTGTAAAAGTTTAAGAGACTGTCACTTTTTCATGACACCCATAAACTTTACACACGCACACACCCTACCCTCCTAAGCCAAACTGACAGATAGCTCTTTATGTTCTGAGGGCATTCCACTTCTAAGTTTAAAATTATCAAACCTACTGGGGAGAAGGGTTCCCTGAGGATTTGCTTTTATAAAATAAACAGAAATCAATTTTGACTTGTTTTCTAATCATGATAAATGAAGCCAGGTTAGGAAAAAGAAGTCCCAGCATTACTTGAGGATCATTTTGCCAGGATGCATTGGTCTTTGACAAGCAATTAAGAAGCCCTCTGATTGTGGCTGGCAGTGCCACGGCTCAGCACACTCCTGATTAATTCTCATTTTCATTCCTTCCTTGGGATTTGTTTACTCATTTCACCTGGAATGTGTTTAGCTTCTTCACCTCCCCATCCCCCACCTTCCCTCATGTGCTTCTTTCCTTGGTTCCCTCCAATGTCACCTACCCATTAATCAGTGCCATATCCAACCCTGCTGGAAAAGTACCATCCCTTCTTGACATTTACTCATTGTGTCTTCGTTCATTCATTCATTCATTTTCTTTTCTACCTAAGCCCACCTTAGTTGGCTTTCTTGATTTCCACCTAGATAGTCTTTTGAAACCCATCTCTCTCTCTTGGGCTGCTTAGTAGGAAGAAGGTTCATCTGATGTGAGTTATCCATATCAGGTTTTGAAATATATACTAGTGAGAAGTCTGAAGTCTAGACAAAACTGAAGGGTCTTGGAGCTCCAAGAGATGGAACCAACATCTTCATCTTCATGGCTAGCACCTGCTGAATCCTTTCTCTAGTACAGGCGCTCTATCTTTCATACATTATTTCTTTTAATCCTTGCAACAACTCTACAAAGAAGGTAATGGTGGCCTCACTTTATACACAAAGTGAGGTTCAGAGAATTTATTGTTTTTAAAGATTTTATTTATTTGACAGACAGAGATCACAAGTAGGCAGAGAGGCAGGCAGAGAGAGAGACAGGAGGAAGCAGGCTCCTCGCTGAGCAGAGAGCCCAATGCGAGACTCGATCCCAGGACCCTGAGATCATGACCTGAGTTGAAGGCAGAGGCTTAACCCACTGAGCCACCCAGGCGCCCCAGGTTCAGAGAATTTAAATCACATGAGCAGTAAGTGGTAAAGGCATCCCTCGAGCCTGTGTCAGCTGAATTATTAATAGGGAGACCCATGGTAGATGCTAACCCTTGTGTGTTGCAGACAACACCTGCTATGCTGTGCTTTTTGACCCAGCACCTTGGGTAGGTTGACTTTGCATGGCTGCCCTATTGAATCATGAGTTTCCCAGAGCTGAGATCTACACCACGCCATCCCTCTTGGCCAGCTCCACTTGGGGACTGACATGGCTTGGTGGATGGTTGCCCCTATAAAGTGTCTTCATATGCTCTGTCCATCCCCAGTGGATTCCCATACGTGAAGCAGGAACCCTACTTCATGGTCTCTGAATTTTTGCCCTCAGCCCTTCCATCCACTCTATTCCCTTCTGATTCTGAGTCACACAGTTACTCACTCTTCCATTTCCTCCCTCTCACCCTTGGGGCTTGAGCCCTTTCCTCATCCCTGTGCTGATTTTGGCTTCTTTGTCCTGGTAATCTTTGGAAAATGCTTCTCACAGTTCAGTTGCCCTGGGAGCTTTCAACTTAGAACCCAGACTCTAACATGTTTTCTCTCTCCTTAGTGGTGGTGCATATGAGAAAAAGGCAATGGACATTTATAGTGTATCACATGTGTTAGGGGCTTCTGGTGACAAGCCTGGATTAACCCTTAGAGCACCTTAACGAGGTAGGTTTATTATCTATGATTCATAACTGAGAACGCCGAGGTTTGGAGAGGTCATGTAGATTGCTTAAGACCCTGTAGGAAGGAAATGGTGAGTCACAATGGGATCCCAGTTCTGGGTTCTCCAAAGCCTCCCTTCTCTCTTCTCTCCTGAAAACTATAGGATCCTACGCTTTTCTTCTAAATTGCTTTTTCTATTAAAATTATAACCTGTCATTAAAATATTGAAGCACACAAATTAACTGGTGTTAATTATGATATTTCAAAAGGTGACAGGCAATTTAGAGTGAGATTTGAAAGAAAAAACACACCAAACTATAACTTGGCATCTTTCATAATAAATACAACTCTTTGTCAATTGTGACTTAGCTAACCCTGACATGCCTTAGGTCTAAATAGAACAGAACGTTCTGATTCATCTGCCATTTTTACCAGGCTTGGAAGCATGTAAATGGTTTTTGGAAATTCTGGTGCTTTAGGACATTTTGGCATCCAAAGCCATGGCAAGCAGCTTTCTACGAGTCTCTCTGAAGAGAGACTGAAACAACGATCTTCTTGACTTAAACTGGGAGAAGATGCTGAGTGTTCTCTTAGGCACCATCATTAATTGACATGCCTCTGAATCCTTTGTCATTCTATGCTTTGTGGTAAACTAATTCAGAAAAGTGACCTTCTAATAGGACATGGTGGTGTCAAGGAGGAAGGAAGTGAACTATGGGTGGCCAATCGTGTATGGTGGTCTTTGCTCTGTCCCTCAAGTGTCCCTTCCTGTCAGACCGGGATACACCATGAAGCAAGGAGTCAGTGTTCACCAGAGCCCGCCTTTGCCTCTAACCAGCAGGGTGACTGGACTAGCAGGTCGTTACTCCTTCTGGGCCATCACTTCCCCTGAGGAGAGCACAGCATTTGAACGGGGTGAGCTAAGGTTTCCTCCAGGGCGCTGGCATTCTGTAGGCTGTGACTGTAATTACTACCCTTTGACTCTTCCCTAGAAATTTCTTACTGAGTCCCTGAAAGGAATGGCAATGATTCTCCAGGGGAAGCAGGAGGAAGCAGAGGCAGCCCCGTCAGCACAGGGAACTCTTCTTGCTGATGGCGCTTTTCCAGAACCATCTGATCTGTTGACACAGAGGAAGAAGCTGAGAATCACTGTCGTCTGGGTCATTGCTGGACCAGCTTCACTGACAGGTGACAATGTAGGGCCTAGAAAGTTCAGTAACTTGCCCGAGGTCACACAGCAATGCATAAACACAGAAAGCAAAATGAATATTAATTAACCTTATCTTATATCTGACAGTTATTTTTAAGGAAAAGTTACCATAAAAAAAGATAATGTAGAATGTCACAAAATAAATCCTGTGTCTGTATGGGTATGTGTGTGTAGTGTGTGAATTCTTAGAGCAGATTTTTAAAAAATCACTTCTATAGGAAAATTAGAACTTCCTGAACAAAAACATGCTCAAAAGTACTCAAAATGTGACTAAATAAAAGATATCACAGATCATATATCTCTTAGGCCAGTGCTGTCCAATACAAATATAAAGTAAACCATAGAAGTAAGTTTACATTTTCTAGTAGCCATCTTTTAAAAAAATGTAAAAGAGCCTGGTGAAATTAATTTGGCTGATGTACTTTAACCCACCATATCTAAAATATGATCTTTCAGGGGGCGCCCGGGTTGCTCTGTTGGTTAAGCATCTGACTCTTGATCTCAGCTCAGGTCTTAATCTCAGGGTTGTGAGTTCAAACCCAGTGTTGGGCTCCATGCTGGGCATGGGGTCAGCTTAGAAAAATACACATCTCTCTCTATATGTATCTATAGATATATCCATTTCAATCTGATACATTACTGAGATATTTTACTTTTCTGGGCTAAGCCTCTGAAATCTAGTGCTCATTCGTTCTACACTTCATAGCTCAATTTGGAGAAGCCACATATCCAGCGCTTACCAAGCACTTGTGGCTTGTGGCTGCCTCATTGCTCAGGATGGAGCACCTTCTCTTCCTCCTTCCTCTTTTCCCAGGTTCTATCAAAAATTTTCTTTCAGAAAATATTTAAATTTTCAGAATATACTTTGATTTTTTAGAATGCATATATATGTGTATATATGTATGTGAGTATGTATGCACATAAAAGATAGACATACACAGAGACATACACACACACACAGGGAGAGAGAGGGAGAGAACAAGCACTTTTCCATAGCAGTGTTTCTAGAAAAAGAATCCCCTACATTGTATTTTCTTAAACAAGCTAGAGATGTTCCTACAGATCCCATTTTTCCATTTCAATTTTACACATTTTCAGAAGCTCCATATTATAGGGCTTGTGGCTTAGCAGACCCCCAAGGGAGAAGTGATGAGGATACATTCGGCACAGGACCGGTTCTTAGTCCCCGTTTTTCTGATGTGTGTTATCAGCTTTGACAAGTTCGTTTTTGTGACTACCTCAAAGCGTTGGCCATTTGTGCAGGAAATCCCTCAAAAGCATCACAAGCCTACTGGCATTGTAAGAGCTGGTATTTGCTATGTCCTAGAAAAAAAAAAAAATGAGAGGCTTAAAAGGATATTCCCCTGCTAAGGACCCAGGGAAAGAGAAATGCGAAATGCGATAAAACCAGGCTCTTGCTGCAAACATTTAGGATGAGGGACGCACCTGCAAATGCTTAGTACGTGCGGGTGCTGACAGCGGGGTCCCGGAGCTGCGGCAGCAGGTGACCACAAACCTGAACAGCTTAAGACAACAGACGTGTATTCTCTCCCAGTTCTGGAGGGCGGAACTCTGCGGTGGAGCTATCAGCAGCTTCTGGGTTCCCAGCAATCCTTGGCCTTCTTTGGCATGCAGATGGCAGCACGTCAACCTCTGCATCTGTTTTCATTCATGTGGGCTTCTGCGTCTCTCCGTGCCCTGTGTCCTCTCGTCTCTCTAAGGATACCAGTCACTGCACGTAGGGCCAATCCCTAATCGAGTATGCCCTTAACTTAATTACATCTGCAAAATTCCTATTTCCAGGTAGGATCCCATCCTGAGTTTCTGGAAGGGCATGGATTTGGGAGGGGCACCGTTCAACCCTAGTACAGCTCACACTGAAGTTTCCTCCTAAGATCTGTCTCTCTGGTTCAGTGGGTCATACCCACCACCCACATTACCACTTAATTTGGGATGTTGACTTTAGACCCAGAAATGGGACGTGATGATCACCTGATTCAGTGGCAGTCTTTCTTTTGAAAGGGACTTTCATCACAGTGGAGGCCAGGAAAGAGAACAGAGCAAAGCACCAGTGTTTGTTTGCAGAGAAGAGAAGCCCAGAGTCACCTGCGACCCGTTGCTCTTTGCCCTTCATTAGGCTCCCCGAAAGGCTTCCCGAGCATCCTCAGGGCTCCATAAGTCTTTCTTTAATCATAATCCCTTTGCTGTATAGATCGAGACTGATGCTTAGAGATACAAAGGTTTTCTCCAGAATCATAATGACAACTTCAGTCGGAGCATTGCTTCAGCCACAAAGTGTCTAAACACTCAACCCATCCATCCTCTCCCTGTGACTAACAGTGCTGAGTGGCAGGAACCAGTGGTATGTTTTTCTTCGGAAAAGGAAAAACAAAACATTACATCCTGGGCAAATTTTCTTCTATCTTACAAGATTATAAGAGAAAGTTCATGGTGAGGTCAAAGCCATGGCAACATCTGTGCCTCTGTGGGATTTCTCTTTCTAAGTAGAGGAAGAGATTACAGCAGCCGCCTTCGGGTCAGCATGAAAGGAGACAGTCCCTTCTCTCAAGGACTCTGCTCTCCGTGTTTCCTGCCAGAGTGGGCTGGGGTGCACCCTGTGCTGTTCCCATTTTTTGCAAGTATTTTGAGTATTTTTTCCCTCAAAGTAGACAAAGTGTGTCTTTTATTTTTTTAAAGATTTTATTTATTTATTTGTTTGTTTATTTATTTATTTATTTATTTATTAGAGAGCACAAGTAGGCAGAGAGGCAGGCCCGGGGGGGTGCGGAAAGCAGGCTCCCTGCTGAGCAGAGAGCCCGATGTGGGACTCAGTCCCAGGACCCCGAGATCATGACCTGAGCCGAAGGCAGAGGTTTAACCCACTGAGCCACCCAGGCACCCCCAAAGTGTGTCTTTTAATCCAAACCATGGTCTAAGCCTTCCAAATGCTTCTCTTAAAAAAAAATGTAGCTCCTTTGAAAATATTTTAATCAATAAACTTTATTTTTTAGAGCAGTTTTAGGCTTACAGAAAATTTAGCTAATAGTATAGTTTCCATATGCTTTTGCTGCCCCATTCATAGCTTCCTGTGGGTTTGGACAAATGTGTCATAACATGTATCACTAAAGTATCACACACGGTAGTTTCGCTGCCCTGAACGTCCCTTACACGCCGCCCATTCATCTTCTTTCCCTCAAACCCCCAGCGATCGCCTATCTTCCTACTGCCTCTGTAGTTTTCTCTTTTCCAGGGGATATAGTTGGAGTTGGACAGGATGTAGCCTTTTTGGACTGGACTCTTTCATGAAGACATATTGTGTTTAAGTTTCCTCCGTGTCTTTTCTTGGCTTGATTACTCATTTCTTTTTAATCATTGAATAATATTCTATTGCATGGATGTTAACTTTTCTTGAATTCATCCTAAAATATTATTATCTCTGTACCTGAAATCTGGAACTACAGTCAGATTAGAGGGTCCTTCATAGATACGGTCTCTCTTGCACTAGGCCACCGATCCAGACCATGCCATTGCCCCTCTAGCTTGCCCTTATGTCTGAGATACACGAGTACTTTTGCCTAAAAACCTTCTAGAAAGTTGTGTATTTTGCTTAATATAAAGTAACACATTATTTGGGGGAAATGAGATATCTGTTGGATTTATTGTGCTCATAATTCTATTGGACCACATTAGTGTAGAGAAGAATCATGAAGAAAGAGGTATTAGGGTTTGGAAGAAGATAAATAAGTTTTGAAATGAGGAAGGAGAAAGACAACATCTGGAACCTTGACATTTCCTAGGATATTGTCCCGTGGGTACCAAAGATGATGAAAAGATAGACTATAAAATGCTTTCCTGTGGAATTAAAATTCCAGAATGCTCTAGAAAGTGCCAGATGTGAGACCAAATAGGACCAGCCAGTAATGAAAATTGCTCCCATATGGACAAGGTTGCTAACCATATGGCTGGTACAGCTCATGGGAGGTCAAAAGCACCGTCAGTCGCCTTTCTGCAGTGAGCTTCATACCATAGGTCAGCAAAGGAGTACACCCAACCAACAGCCATGGGAAACAGATAAATGCTATTGGTAAAAAAATGTTCTTTAAACATTCAGAAGCTATATATAAGTTCCTTTTCAGTTTACATGATTCAGACCAACAGAAGTCCCCCTTTCCTCTATGCAACTGTATTCTTCTCTTGGAGGTAACCACCATTATTAGTTTGATGGACATCCTTCCAGAGCTTTTTCTGGACATCTAGATACACACATAGATGTCCATGGATGCACAGAGGTTTCTGACATGGGTGAGTTATACATAAGAGAGACACTGCCATGTGCAGTTTTCTGCAACTTGCATTTTAATTTTCAAGTCCTTTTAAACTGCCCCATTATAGTCTTTTCTGTGGATGTATTTTCATATCAGGTGCACATGGGGAGATAATTAGACATTTCTTCCCAACTTCTGCCATTGCATATGTGGTGGATGTAATAAAATCCATCAATATCTGGCCCTTTTCTACTTTCCGGCACTGGGGACTATATTGCCCTACCTTCTCGATGTTAGCCATCATTGCATCCCTGGATCCAACCGCTGAGGTGTGTGTGGAAGTGGCTTGTGTCACTTCTAGGCCAAAGCATAGAATTGTTGGTGCTGAGTCCTATAATCCTCTCTCCATCCCATAAGATGCTGCCGCCTTGGTCACCTGGATCTGTGGGTGTGTAAGATTATCAGGATCCTGCTGCTGACCTCCACGGACGTGGGGCAGAGGCAATAAATAAGTCCTTGTTGTTCAAAGTCACAGAGACTTTGGAGTTCTTTGTTACCACTGCAAAGCCACGCCTAATCTGGCTGATACAGCAATGAGCAGCCTTGGGCATGTTTCTTTCTGCACAAGTGACAGCATTTCTCCAGGAATGAATGTCTATTGCAAAGTCAAAACAGTAAATTGGTTTTAAAGCATCTTCTTATACATCAAGCCCCTACCTTTTGTCCCTTGGCTCCTCTGCATCTCTTGACTTTAGACTCTTTTCTATTATTTATTCATGGTTTATTAGATAAATGTCTTCCCCAGACAAACCAGGAGCTCCCTGGAGTCTGCCGGTTCCTTTGCCCAAGCCTCCAATGTTAGCGATTGTTTCATTAAACTCTAATCTCAAGGCTAATCCCTGCTGGAAAATGTGTTCTGTCCTCGAAGAAGGCTCCCAGGCTCCAGGTCTCAAACCACTAAACGGGCCATGCAGGTGTTTAGTGGTGCTTATTGGTGGTCACGTGACCCTGTTATTTCTTTCTGCACATTTCCAGTATGATTCACGCTACATAAAAGGATTACCTTTCAGTTTGGGAGGTACTATATTAGAGAATAGGATTTCCAAAGCCCTGTATCCTTCTTCAGAGCACAGCGAGAGTGTTCATTCTGACCCCAGGGGCCAGTGATGCCGCAGACCTACAGGCTTCCCCGTTGATGGGTTTATTCGCCTCTGATCTGTGCCACCAGTCGGGCAGCACAGGGGATGGGGGTTTCTTTGAGACTGGCATGCGCTCCACCAGAAGTTAGCAGTGGAGCAAAGATGCTGAGGTTGATGCAGACTCAGAGCTCAGCCTGGCTACTAGGACAAAGCCAGCCCACTCACTTCCCAGCTGTGGCCCCTGGAGTGGGGGGACTTGAAACCCTCTGTTGATGGGAAGCAAAGAGGTCAGAACCAAAGCAGAACTTTGAGAACTCTGTAACTGAATCCCATAGTCTTCCTGAGCAGGGAGATTCTTTGCAACTGTCACTCACTCATACACCTCATTGAGGCATGAGATGTACTGTGGTTTGTGCAGAAAAATACAATTCTGCAACAGAAGGAGAGCTGAGACGATGATAACGTTAGGAAGATTTGTCAAGTCAGCTAGGTGTGACCCTTGTGTCCGCCATCGCCTTTCCATCATGCTTCCTCCCGGCCCCCAGGAATCCGCCACAGATCCTGATGTCCAAAGCATCATGCTTCACCTCTGTTAGGACCTGGAGGGGCGCTGCAGAGATGGCCATTAGCACCTGGACATTGCTTCTTGCTTGCTGTACCATCCTGGATAAATCCCTCCTCTGCTCCATCTGTGACACAGGATAGTACCAGGGCTTACCCCACAGGATGGCCATCGGGGTTAAATGAACTAACCCCAGACAGTTGTTCTGATGCTTCTTCGGGGAGCTGTGCTCGGGCACCGTGATGCAGATGACACCCGGGAACCATGGGCATTCAGGTGGTGTCACCCTCCCCTGACGCCCCTCCCTCACCGCCATACAGTACCTGCCGGGCGTGGATCCACTCACACCATGCTCCAGGCTCCTGTCCTGGAATCCTGATTTTTGCCACCCCATTCCCCAAGACCTCCATCATCTGCCTGCTTCGAGTTGCCCTCACCAGCCAGTGTCCTGGAGCCTGAGCTCCATCCAGGGCCCTGGCCTCATGCAGCCATTCTGGACTTGGAGGCACTTCTCCTGAACCTAAGGGACTTGAGATTCATAACTCGACCAGTCCAGCCCCACTGCAAGGCCCTCAGAGGCCCCCGCTCTTGTCACTCCCCTTCCACAGACACTACTGCCCTCTCCTCCTGGTCCCCTCGTGCAGTTGCCATGGTTATCTGTGGGAGAGCAGCTTTTCCTCTCAACTCTTCTCCCCAACTCCCCACTGCATTCCCCCTGCCCATTCCTGCCTCTGTGTTCGTTAATATGTGGCTTTTCACATTTGTCTTGTTTCCTTAACTTTTTAGTCAACTCATCGAGGGTGGGGGACTGACACTACGGGAACCCTGTGTCATACATCAAAGAAGCTGAATTCACACCAGCTAAAATATCGTACTCAAGCCTAACACCTTTGTGGATGCCTGCAACACACAGGCAGGGGTCAGACAAGTCTGAATTTAATGCTTGAGCAAATGCAAACAGGCCGACATTGTCTCAGATAACTGAGGTCTTTAAATCTAGTGTAAAATCGGCTGCTAGGTCAAAACATTCCTTAAAGTAAGTGAGTGATTAATATGAAAGACAGGGAAGTATATAAAACAGTTTAATTAAAATACTCTTAGCTGGATATCCTGCATCGACCCTGGGGAAGAAGAAATCAACTGTAATTAGCGTTTTCTATTATTGCACATAGGGACAGTGGTACCTAAAACTCGTGTCTCTTCAATGTTTGTTGTCTCAACACTGTAAATCTATATTTAGTCCTAATTCGAAACACATGAAACTGGAGATAGAGAACCTCATCCTCGGCATTGGTGAATGCGGAGTCTGAGTCTATGTTGGTTTAATTAAAAACAAATAACAATGCAAATAAACAAATTAAAAACCTCAGTAGAGGGGCACCTGGGTGGCTCAGTGGGTTAAGCCGCTGCCTTCAGCTCAGGTCATGATCTCAGGGTCCTGGGATCGAGCCCCAAATCGGGCTCTCTGCTCAGCGGGGAGCCTGCTTCCTCCCCTCTCTCTCTCTGCCTGCTCCTCTGCCTATTTGTGATCTCTGTCTGTCAAATAAATAGACAAAATCTTAAAAAAAACCTCAGTAGAAATGGAACTCAGACTTTAAAATGGTCTTAAAAAGTGTTCTCTGATACAAAGTGAATTAGAGTTTAATCTTTTCTCCCAAAGGGCAGGCAGTAGGCCTAAAGAGAGAGAGGGGACACGGGTAAAACTGACGTATTTGGGGAGGAGTGTGCAGCTGGCTATCCCAGCACACTCACAGACACTCAGGGGCCTGTGTTCTTCCGGCCACATGTCGTGCCTTGTCCCACAACACTTAGAATTTTCCTTCCCCACTTGTAGGTCTACCGTCCGACCCCCTCACCGCCACCCCAGGGAACAGGGTAGAAATAGAACCATCTGTGAGCAAAGTCCTGGAGGTAGTCAGGGTGAAACAGGTCTAAAGGTGACAGTCCTGCCCAGGCCAGCAGAGCAGGTAAACCAAGACACGAGATACAAGAGTCAACAAAAATCTTGTGTGATGAATGGGGCTGTTGATGGGGAGGGAGGGCCGTCGAGGATTGTCTCACTTGGCACACCCATCCCATGAGCAGACTCTGAGATGGGGGTTCAAGGGCAGTTATTTCTTTGGGAGATGAAGGAGCCGCAGGTGTAGGATTAGGGGGTTGAGACAGGGAAGGGAAGGCAATTAGCTAGTGAAGCTCGAGTCGTTACAATAGTAACCAAAAGATCCGGTGGAACCTGGTCCTTAAGAGGAATGCTAGAAACTACATGAACATGCGAGTTATTCTACCCAAGGGGCAAGGGAGCCCTGGGGAATTCATACCCCACCTTACTGTCAGTCTTTGTTTAAAGGCTGGCAAAGCACAAGTTAGAGGAAGCTCTTTGGCAATGAAGGGCAGTGCTACGTTGGAAGAGCAGTGACTCATCCAAACATTCTCTTCTTCTGCGATCCAGCAACGACACTCCTTTTTGTTTACCCAGAGGAGCTGGAAACTTAGGTCCACACCAAAGTCTGACTGAGGATGTTTCTAGCAGTTTTATTACTAATGGCCAAAACTTGGAAGCAACCAAGATGCCCTTCAGAAAGTGAGTGGATAAACGGTGGCCTATCGGGACAAAGGAATGTTATTTTTTTTTAAAGATTTTATTTATTTATTTGGCAGGCAGAGATGCAGGCAGAGAAAGGATGAAGCGGGCTCTCTGCTCAGCAGGGCTGAGCAGATGTGGGGCTCGATCCCAGGACCCTGGGATCATGACCTAAGCAGAAGGCAGAGGTTTTAGCCCACTGAGCACCCAGGTGCCCCAGGAATGTTATTTAACACTAAAAATATATGAGCTACCAAGCCATGAAGAGACATGGAGGGAACTCACATGCATATTACTGTTTTTTGTTTTTTTTTTAATTTAAGAGAGAGGAAGGGCACAAGCAGGGTTGGAGTGATAGAGGGAGAGGGAGAGAGAATCTTAAGCAGGCTCCATACCCAGCACAGGGTCCCCTGTGGGGCTTAATCCCATTCCCCAAGATCATGACCTGAGTGGAAATCAAGAGTTGGACTTCAACCTACTAAGCCACCCAGGTGCCCTACATGCACATTACTAATTGACAAAAGCCAATATGGAAAAGGCTATATTCTGTATGATCCCAACTGTATGACATTCCAGAAACAGCAAAACTATGGAGACAGTGAAAAATATCAGTGGTTTCCAGGGGTTGGTGGGGAGAGAAAGATGAGAGAGTAGAGCACAGGGGGTTTTTAGGACAATGACAATACTCTGTATGATAGAGTGGTGGACATATGTCACTATGTATTTGAACCCACACAGCATACAACACCAAGACTGAACCTTAGGTAAACTGTGGACTCCGGGTGATTTTATGTATCGAAGTAGGCTTGTCAGTTGTAACAAACATAGGTCTCTCGGGGTGGGAGGAAGCTGGCCTTGGGGGTAACTATGCTTGTGTTGGGACAGAGGCCATAAGGGAAATCTTGTGCCTTCTTCCTAATTTTGCTTTGAACCTAAATTTGCTCTAAAAGAATTAAGTCTTTGAAAAGAAAAAAAAAAAAAAAAGAAAGGAGTAGTGATGTGGTCAGGACAAGGAAAGGAGTGGAATGCTAGGAAAAGGAGCTACAAGAACCAAAGTCAGAACTTAGCCACTGCCTCCTTTGTACCCAGAACTTCGCAGGTTCTTGCTAGAATCCCCATTGGATTCCAGAGCAGGATTCTGCCTGGTACAGATACTACTACCCTGTGTGGTCCCCCACCATGGCCCACTTATTAATAATAATCATATGCATAAGCTGTATTGAGAACTAACTGTGTGGCCCATGTAACATCTTAATGCACGCAGCCCTCACAACAATGTCTTTGGGAAATACTACTATTATGCCAATTTTACCATAGCGGGAGGAGGAGTCCAGAGTTCAGCGATTTTAGCCAAATGGTCCCTTCTTCCACAACTGGTCAGTAGCACAATTGGCCCATTTTCTTTTTTTCAACTCAGTTACCTGCAAATGTCTTAACCATGATTGCTGCCAGTACTGTTCTCTCCAAAAGGACCCAGGCACCTACTAGTAGTTAACAAGTCGGACTTCCTCAACCAGTACTTACTTCCAAAGGTAGCACAGCAAAGAAACAGAAGTTGTCATAGTTTTTCAAGGTAAGCCTCCTCTCCTGCAGCTTGGTCAGAACTGGGGTGGGCGGAAATGCATTCCTCTTCTCTGCGTGTGGAGGAGGATGGTGTGCGGTGGTCCAGGAATCCCGGACTCGTGAGAGCCGAGAATGTGGAAGTTACACGCTCCATTTAGACATCAGTGTTCTCTAGTACAAAATGGTCCCCTAGTTCATTAATCAGACTCTCCAAATTTGTTTAACTCATTATTTATACCATCGTTAAATCCAGTGACACCAAAAGGTGTCACCGTGAGCAGTGGCCAAGCCTGACTTTAATCCTCAGAAAATGTGTAAAATGTCTTTCTCTCCCTCCCTTGTCAGGAACAGTGGATGGAAGCAAACATTAAATTTGCACGATGTGCAACGGTCTAAGCTTTCACTGAATCCTAATTGACTTAATACCCTGTTGCCTCCTTGAAACTGGATGATGAAATGTAACCCTGAGGGAGCTTAAATGGGACTCGGGCCTGGATGCTGCCCGCAAAATGGCCTAATTTGGTGGTTATAGCACGAGCATTGTATGCGCAGTGATCAAAGCCTGTGTTTTCAGTTGTCCTTTTTATAGCCAATTAAGATAGTCTTAGGATCTAGATTTAATACCGGAATCGTCTAATGTAACAGACTAACGCACACCCTCCGATTACAGGGAGAATGTCTTCTCGGACGGTGGTGCTCTGGTGGTGCTCTGGATAAGGTTTACAGGCTTCTCTTTCTGAGCTTGACTCTAAGGGCCGAAGCAGCACATTTTGGAAATGGTTTTGTAAACTGTAACAAAGGTATCTTTCTTTAGCAGCTTCCTGCCCAAGGATAGCAGAGTGCTTTACAAGCGTATCAAAGTGATATACGGGGATCGTTTCATTCTCCACCGAAATACAGGGACCTGGGGGGAGCCGCAGTCCGCGGTGAAAAATCTCAGAGCTGCCGGGTCAACGATGGGGACAGAGGGTAGACAGCATCTAAAATACCCTCCTGGGTGGTGGGAGGGACTGTTCAGGTGGGTGCAGCAACTAAGTGCTGGGATGCCACCTGCTTCAAGGTGACACTTCTGCAGAAAGGGGTCATGTGAGTTTTGAGGCTTGTCTGTCCCAGATGGCATGGTGATATAGCTCCTCATCAAGGCGATTCTTCCCTTGGATCATTCAGTTCTTATGAGCCCCTTTAAGGTACCTTCTGATATACATGCTCGAAAAAATGGGCACGTTTCACCACTCTTCAGTTTTGAGCATAGGAGATCATCAGAGGGGAACTGATACATCACGGCTTCTCGAATGCCAGTTAACTACCGGGAAGACCCGTCTGAATGATAACATGAAGGAAAAGCGGTCTGGCCTTTAAAGGACATGCTCATAGCATTTCTGAGCAGAAGCTTTTTGAGTGTTTTAATTAGTAGTTTAAAGTAATTCATATTTAATATATCAGATGTTTCTGTGTAGATGGCAATGTTTAAATGCCTCCAGACAACACGTTCTTCTATCGCATTGATTCTATATACAGTCCAAAGTTCAATGCCGCGGGAGAAGTATCTATTCATCACTATCCATATACGTGTTACCCCATTCCAGGCTGCGTTAGGGAACGCAGAAATGAATTAATCCGTGGGCTTCAAGGGGTCAGAGTGGTAGGTAAGAGATTCATGTATAAATGACTCGAGTGAAGGTAAGACTCTGAAAACGCTGTGATAGATGCACATGCACGGAAGCTGTGAGCTTACTTAGGGATGTTGTCAGCAATTTTACATTTATTGGAATATTCGATTGTCATATTCATTTTAGTTATGAATTAAGAAAGCAGGAGACTGAGAGAATCTTTCCCCATTGGAAGATGGTTGCAAAATAGAGTTTTTATTTTTACATTCTTATGTGACACATTTGGGTTTTTCTTAGGGAAAATTGAGTTTACCATAGTTCTGATTAATATGTAGCAAACTGAAATATGTGGAAATATTTGAAGACCTAAAAACTGGAAAACTCATATATCCACTGTCGCAGAGCCTCTCACTGTAAAACCAAGAAATATAAGACAGGGCAAATAAAAGTGAGGGGTCTTTGTCTCCAAACCAAACAACTTAATCATAACTTATGGGGAGCAGGGTTAGGAGGGCCTGTTCAGGTGGGTGCAGGAGCTATGTGTTAGGTTGGATGTCACTATTGTCATCAGAGAAGGTAAAGGGAAGGAAGACACTCACAAAAATGAGAGGGAGGAAAGGCCACATTAGCTACACGGAGGGGCCAGCTGAGACCCTGGGGTCAACGGGGCCATGCAAGAACATGACCCTGCGGTCTCACGTTGGTGAGTCCAACAGAAGGGCATACAGCATGAAGCCAGATCGGTGCCCTGGTTTGGAGGAAAGACTAGTTCAGCTCAAGTTCAGAGAAAAATGTAGACATTTTTTAAAACCAGATGCACTAACATAGAGTATCTTAACCAAAGAAATAAAGGTTCTTAAAAGGAAAATTCTGGTCATTGCAAAACCCTGCAAGACAGTTGAGAAAGGAGAGACAGAGCACATGTCCAAAGAAATAGGATGTGACAAAATATGGACTTCTTTAATAAAGTTGATTTAAAAGATAGCATATAAAATAAACTGAGGTATGTATGAAGGGCATGACCCATCAGAACTGTACAGGTGCCTAAAGCTTCTTGATAGCAGCAAGTCTCAAGCAAGCCAAAGACCATGGAAAGATGTTTGCTGAGGCAGCTGGGCCCAGAGCTGCCATCTGGCAGACAGGGAGATGGCAGGTCATCTCACGATGGCGGGGCACAAGCAGAACCACGCAGGCTCAGGTCACCTCCATTTTCATGATCAAAGAAAGTTATCATCGCCTTGTTAAAGGGCTGAAAAATACAAATAGGAGAAAATTGCAGTTCAAGTTAGTCGAAAAGACGATAAAAGTCCATCCTATTGATTTAAGAGAGTTTGCATCTATAGGACCAGATGAATTCTCTCTCACAGAGGACACAGAGGACACAGAGATTGTCACAGAGGACAATCTCAGCCACAGTTTCTGTAAGTTTTGAGACATCATGGAGAAGAGATGTGAGCGGGTAAGAGGTGGGCACGGTCAACATTTTAAAAATAAAGAACATAAGCTCTGGAAATTAAAGACCATGAAGCTGACCTTAAACTTTGAGTAAAAGTCTGAACAGATCTACCCAGGGTCACCATTCCTCCCTCTGTCCATCCTCTAACCATAAATTA
>ML102630.1:28004-66981 GCA_003697995.1 Taxidea taxus jeffersonii
AGCCCCTCACCCCCACCCCAAGGGCTCCGCTCAGCCCAGAGTCTGCTCCAGATTCTTGCTCTCTCTGCCTCTGCCCCTCCCACTCCTGCTCCCTCGTGCACTCGCTCACGTGCTCTCCAATAAAATAAAATCTTAAAAGATACACACACACGTGCACGCACACACAGGCACACACACACACCAGAACAAGCCTAGAATTAGGACAGAACCCATCTAGAAATCGAGTTTCTTCAGGGGGAAAAATCAAAGCAGAATATTTGCTCAGGTTGTTGGGGCGGTGCAGGGGCTTTTTCTCAGCTGCTGTGCACTTGGGATTTTCCTTTCTGCAATACCACTTCAGTAGCTGCAGCCTTTACATCCTAGCTTGTGTGGTCAGCTGGGTCCTGAGGTGATTCCAGCACCTTGAGGAGAGCCGCCATCTGCCTCCTTTTAGAGCTTTAACGAGACACCCGGAGAGCACTAGGAACACAGGTGAGTTACCGTTATCAGTATGGAATGTGAGGTTTCCCATTCCGTAGCCCTACCTCTTCTAAGGCACCGGGGCCAGAGTGTCTCAGAATGCCTAATGATGTCATAAATAATATGCGCCAAGTGAAAGCCTTGAGTAATGGAACCAGCTAACATTTAGAATTTTATTAGGGACCAACTGTCTCAGATGTTCCTAGTGCTGTTAGTACCCCCTTGCTAGAGCCGGTAATTTTTGTTTTTAAAGCACTTCGGAGACACTCATTGATACATGTCTGAAAAAATAGATAATCCTTTTCTTCTCAAAAAAAGTTCCCATGAGACTTTAGAACCGTGTAAGAATAACACTCTGATTGCTCAAGTGGGTGGGTTTTGCAGTCTCTCTTTTTCATCCTTTAATCATCTTAAGAGATCCTAGCTTTCCTCACCATGAAGTGCAGAACTAAGTGTTGTACGATTCCCCGTGTAGTGAGGGAGAGAGAGGGCAGAGCTCACCAGAGACCCCGATCCTCCGGGTGGCTGCTTCTGTTTGCTTTTGGGAACATCCCAGAGCTCCTGAGCTCCTTAGCCGAGAGAAAAGAGTGAACATAAAATTAAAGAAATGGCTCAGAGCAGCTGGGGCCGCCCAGAGCACCCACAACCAGTGTTTCAAGGGGAGCAGCTGCTTATGGTTCCTGCAAGTGACTCCCAGATGGGAGTGTAGACTCCGTGTTTCCCAGTCCCCCCATTCATCTGGGAAAGTTGTTGATAAGCGGTACACCGTCTCTGTAGTCGAGGAAGGGAGACGGGAAACAGGCAGTGCCAGCCTTTCTAATCAAGAACGACACTTGCCCTGGGAATGCGTGACAGACTTCCGCCTGAATCTCATTGGCTGGGACAGGTCGTGTGGTCACCCCACCTGCACAGGAGGCCGGGAAGGTATTTACCTACTCAGCCCCACCAGTGGAAGCCAGGCCAGGGAAAAGGGAGTCAGGAATGGGTACTGGGCCAGCTAGCCTGGACTTCCTGCCAACATGTACACATTGTATTTAAATATTGGCTCTATATGAAAGGAAACAAAACATGTCAAAGAGCCAGATATGGCGCCCAGACCTTGAGTTTTTAGCCTTTACACGAGACAAACCGGTGTCTGTCCTTGGTATCTCTCTGCTTGTCACTTCAATCCTATAATTTCCTGATTCGGTGGCTCTAAGCTTTTTACCACCAAGGACATGTCTTGCTTTTTTTTTTTTTTTTTTTCCCTGTTTTCTCCCTGGAATCCATCTGTTGGAACATTCTGTCTTCAAACTCCTTTTGTTAGGTAATAATGAGTTTTCTCATTTTAAAAAATTCAACAAAGACTTGCAGAACTGCCAACCAGAGCCTCTGATCAGCACAGGATAACCAGCGGGAGAGTTGGTATAATTCCAGACAACTGTAAAAAAAAATGAATAAGTAAATAAAATTAAAAGACATTTTAATTAGACTACACAAGTTTATCTTGTGTAAATGGATACATTCCACTAGGATAGAATTGCTAACTTTTTCTGTAAAGGGTCAGATAGTAAATAATAGAGGCTTTGAGGGCCATATGGTCTGTGATGCAACTATTGAACTCCATGCCACTGCAGTATAAAAGGAGCCATGGACAATATGGAAATGAATGAGTGATGCCATGTGCCAATAAAACTTTAGTTTTTAAAGAAAGGTTGTGGGTCAGACTTGGCTAGTAGGTCATTGTTTGCTGACTCTTTCAGGATGCCTTTAAAGGTATTAAAGTATTTTCACACTCCACTTCCTACTTCCTGAAATTTTAGAGGTCCTACCTGGGGACACCAAATTGGGTAATAAAACTTGCCGCCAACCACTGTCAGCCTGTCCTCACTTGCACTTTGGCTTTCAACAATATTCTTAGAAATCACATCCCCGCTTCCTTACCTATGCTGTAAACCTTATCCTTGGCTTTGGGCTTGACTCTTTCTCCAGAAGTCTTTACTAGGTCACTAGTGAAGGCAGTGATCACTAGATCACTAGATCACTAGATGGAGGCAAAATCTCTCAGCTCTTTGGGCACACAAGCTTTGAGACTAAGCTGGGTAGGAATCCTAATTCTTGCTTCATATTTGTAGCTAGAGTCAATGTACTCAACCTCTTGAAATCTGAGTCATGGGCAGGAGGACTCCAAGCAAATCAGAGTTCTCATCTCAGCTTTGTTGGTGAAGGGTTGTCACCAGCGCATTAGTGACTAAGACGTGGTACTCTGCTGTGCCTTTATTCCAGTGTCTAGATACACTTGTATAGCAAAACCATTATAAACTTAGTAGCTTAAAGCAACACCAATCATTTATTTTACTCATGAATCTGCAATGTGGGAGGGGTGACGGGGACTGCTTACCTCTGTTTCTCACCATCTCAGCTGTGGCAGCCTCAACAACTAGAAGCTAGAATCATCTAAAATTTGTCCCCTAATGTGTCTGGGGGTTGATGTTGGCTCTTGGCCAGAACACCCACATGGGGCTGCATGGGCTTCCTCGTAGTATGCTGGCTGGTGCCAAGAGTGAACATCTCAGGAACAAGGTACCTAGAAATACCACATTTTCTAGTGGCCGAGGCAGTGAAAAGTTCCACTGAGGTTCAAGGAACTGGAACATAGACTCGCTCACTGGATGAGAGGCATGTCACTATAACTATCATATTGCATGAAGAGCATTAGAGATGTGATGTGTGGTGACAGCAGTTTTGGGGAAATTCAGTCTTCCACAGAGAGTATAATTTGAGTTATTTTCAAACGATTTCTACCATGTTCAGAAAACCCCTTAGTTGAAATTATATCAGGATGTCTCATGTAGGTAGAGACTGTCTTACTAAAAGTCAAGATTCTGGTATCCAGATTACCCCAAAGAGGTGAGGAGTCTTCAGATGGGCTGTTCCCACTTCCAAAAACGTTTCCTTCTTCTTTCCCTCAGAAATTCCCATTTATATTTTATTATTTTTTAAAGACTTATTCATTTATTTTAGAGAGAAAGAGCGTGCAAGTGGTGGGGAGAGGCTGAGGGACAGGGAGAATCTCAAGCTGATTTCCCCCTGGGCACAGAACCCAACACACGGCTCAATCCCAAGACCCCAAGATCATGACCTGAGCCTAAACCAAGAGTCAGATGCTTAACCAACTGAGTCACTCAGGCACCCACCCCGCCCCATTTAAATTTTAAATTTCAGTTTAGAAGTTATTCTTTGGTGTCTTCCCTCCTAGGCCTGATATTTTCCCCATCATATCCCTTTCCTTACTGGACTGCCACTGTCTGGTTATTTCTCTGGGTCCTGTCTGGGCTCTGAGTGATGGTAGGTAAGAGACCATGCCTGGGTTGCTCACCAACCTGTGCTCAGCACAACACACTCTCTAGCACATGCCAGATGATCAATGAACGAGTGGTCCGTGTTAATGGAGGTCTTTACATCTCTGTATGTAACAGTGAGTCACTGAACATCAAGAGAACTAATTGATTCTTCATAAACAATGTTTGAGCCTTTTCAAAATAGTGGTCATCGTGTTAGGCACTGGCACTGTAAGGTACAACTGCTGACGAGCTCGTAGTCTAGTTAGGGAGACATGTGGTTCTAATAATCATTTATATGTATTAGTCCTTACTGCATGCAGGGGCACTAAGTGATTTTATTGTATCATTAATTTAATCCTTGCAACAGTCCTTTGAGGCCAGTCCTAAAATTGACCCCATTTTATAGATGAGGAAATGAGACCACAGTCAGTAAATGGTGCAGTCAGGATTCAACCCACGTGTCGACAATGGATTTCTCCCACAGCAGAGACAACGAAGTGAAATGCAGTGATCGAGGTAAAATGACAGATGGCATGGAGAAGAGCGGAAATACGGAGGAGAGAATGAGTAGTTTTATTGAGGGGTAGGGTTAAGAGAGTGTCTGGAGCAAAAGGCTAGGGAATGGCCAGCTCTGTTAGAATGGCCATCATGGAATTTTCTGGAAAAGAAGACAGGAATATGGGAAGCCTATAACAACACCAAGCAGCTCATCAATGCACCAAAGAAGCTTTATGGGGAAGAATGGGAAGGTGCAGGCTGCTGGATTAGTATATCCTTGGAACTCAAAGGGACACCAGGAGGCTGGGGGCATGGACCCAGAAGATGATAGAATCCAAGAGAGTAGAGGCCTGGGGAAAATGCAGACATGTTGTTAAGCTATGAAGGGGGTAAGTCTTCTCAGGTGCTCACAGAAATCACAGTTGGCTCAGGCCATAACCACGGGTGTGGCGGTCTCTTCCAAAGAAAGCCAAAGGACAAGGAAGGGATGACATGAGTCAGAAAGGAAGGGAAGCAAGGGGCTGTTGGTAGTCCCCACAGAGACAAGGGAGATGCCTCTAAAACTACGCCCTTCATGTTAACATTTCATTGCTTTTCTGCTTAGTTCGACCCTCATAAGGATAGGGCAATCCAGTGTTTTTCCAACAAAGGTATATGCCAGAACGATGTAGATTTTTCTCCCTTTTTTTTCAAACGACAATTATTCTTTCATTTTCTCTTTCTAGCTGTTTTAGTTTCTGTAATTACAATCATGGTATATGCTCGTTGAAAAAATACAACAACAAGGAAGTTTAAAAATAAAAAAGTGAGAATTTCCATTCTGCCACGTCGAATGTACCATGAAAGGGGTAACGACTGTTAATAATTCAGTGTATTTCCTTCCAGATGTTTATTTAGTTATATACGAAAATATTTTTTAGGGGCACCTGGGTGGCTCAGGCGGTTAAGCATTTGCTTTCGGCTCAGGTCATGACCCTGAGGTCCTGGGATGGAACCACTTGTCAGGCTCCCTGCTCAGCGAGGGGCCTGCTTCTGCCCCCTCCCCCTGCTTCTGCTCGTTCTCTCTCTCTCTCTCTCTGTGAAATAAATAAATCTTTAAAAAATATTTTGAGAGTGTGATCATACTATTAGTACTATTCTGCCATTTTCCCATTCAATTATATATGTAGTGGTCTGTGTGTGTGTGTGTGTGTGAGAGAGAGAGAGAGAGATCTACCTAAGGTTTTCGATGTTTTGATGAGTGACCACGTCCCTAACTGATGGGCATCCAGGTTGTCTCTGGTTTTTCACTCTTACAAGCATTGCAGAAATGACCTGTCTTCACACAGACCTACTGAATGTAGGATGGAATTCCAGAAATGGCATCACTGCATTGGAGATAGGCCCGTTTAAGATTTTGACAGAAACCACCAAATTGCCTTCCCAAAGGTCTAACCAATTCATCGTGCCACCAAGAGCATTTAAAAGTGTCCATATCCCCACAGCCTCACCAGCTCCGGATACGGCCAACACAGAATATTGTTATTTTCATTCGTATTCATCTTAAGACCTTTTCTTGAGAATCAGAGTCTTCCTACATAAATAAAAATTGTCAAAGAGGAGAGTTTTGTAAGTCCTTTAAAAACCTCTCAGGTTTTAGTAATTCACAGATTTGAATGGTTGAACTTCTTTATTGTTTTTTAAATCCTCAAGTAATGGAAGATTTATAAAGAGCTTACACTTTTTATTATATCTGACATTTAATGAGAAATCACTGGAAAGGTTGGAGATTGGGATGAACACAGTGTTACTCAGCTTAACTGAAACCCTTTGTCCTCCTCTTCCCTTGCGTTCGCTCTTCTATTTATTGATCAAGGCTCTGTTTCTCTGCCATTGGAATGGGAAGAGTTCTCTCTCGATGCTGGTCTCGGTTGAATATTACTAATATAGACAGCATCACACTTGTTGAGGCCCTTGCTGTCTGAGAGATTTCTGAGTTTCGGTGGTACGGATGCTTTTTATTATCCATTTTTGAAACCACTTATGTGTATTTGTATAATTATTGCATCCCCTCCAAGAAATGTTTATGTGATCATTTGAATCAGGTTCCCGCTGGGTTTTTCACCATTTCACTGACGTGTATGTAAAGTACAGAAGTCACAGATCCACAGCTTCACGCATTTTCACAGACTGAGCACATGCATGGGACCAGCACCCAGAGAAGTAGCGCGGCCAGCCCCGCGAAGCCCTCTGCACCCTGCCAGCCCCTGTTGCACAAGGGTCACAGTGTTCTGACTTGCAGTAATGCATCAATGGGCCTGTTGTGTACTTGATGTCAGTGCAATCATAGGGCGTGCTCTCCTTTGTATCTGGCCGGCACCGTATCTTTTTTAACACTCTAGTAGATCGATAGCTCACATTTAACACACACACACACGGCACACCAGGCCCTTTTCCCAGCACATTAGATGCATTATATTAAACACATGTGTTTAATACCTAAATCACAGTTGGGTGTTTTACATTTTGAAGTAACATGATAGCTGATGTAGGGGGGGTCAATGATACAGATTTCCTTGTCATGCGTCCAATGTATATACTTCTTAATAAATAATTTATTAAAATTAGGAACCTCTTCAGAGCCCTAATTTCACAAAGAGCTCCCCAACCGCTGTCCTTGCAGTCAAGGTGTGTAATTAGCCTTTAATAAACATGTTATGATATTCATAGGCTTCTGAGCCGTGGTGCCATTAAACGTATCATTTTAAATTGAGCACTTAAAATTAATGCCATGGAGCTTTGGAGAAGCCGAAATAAATGGGTGTCCAAGTTCACCCTAGGTGAGGAGGGCAATGAGACCTGAACACTCTCTCTGTCCATTTCCTTTTCGGGAAATGATGACCTATCAGGGAGGACATAAATCACTCCTGTTCCCAAATTAGATTAAAATTCTGAGGTTTAAAGCTTGCCTTAACCTGAAGACGGTAACATTCAGCCTCTGGCTTTATCATTTCCCCACAGGCACAAGTTTTGCTGGGTCTCACAAAGACAGTCCTGTTCCGTTTCTAGTAGTGAAGAGGCTGAATGCTCTGCCCAAGCAAATTCCAAACGAAGAAGGCCCGTCTCCTCCCGGCAAAGGTCCCCTGGGGAGCAATCTTCTAGAGATTCTTGAGATTAGGTCATTGCATGTGGGACTCTGCCTGGGAAACCTGTTTCAAGCTCACTTACACTTCTAAGTGCCCTCGCCTCCTGTACTAGAAGGTGTACCTGCCCTTGTTCCTTTGACCCCCCATCCAGCATCTTCTCATCAAGAAGGAAACTAGAAAATAATACTAATTTCTATTCTGAAATGGTGCCTGGTAACAAACAAGAAAAAAAACAAACATGGTGATTGTCACAGGTAGGTGTGGAGAATTCTGCTTTCCAGGGCTAAAGCCACACATCTGCTCGCAAATTGCTTCAGCCATTCAAGCCTTGAGGCTCGGGGCATGAACAGAAGTCAGGCAGTCTTGTAAGCACTGTGGAAGCAAGGACTGTCTTCAAGCGTGTCTTTGGCTGTGGGAGTTAAGGAGGTTGTATGAGTTCTGTGGGACAGGAGTTCTCCTCCACCTGCTTTATGTCAAGTGTGGAGTCTGGCTATGGGTGGATGTTCAGAAAATGTCTACCAAAGAATGGGCCATGGTCCAGCCTGCTACTGTGTTCAATGCTAACTTGCGGGAAAAAAAATAATAATTTCAGTTAGTGAAAAGGATGCAGGTGCTTTGCATGAGGACAGACATCTGGGTTCACCCCATGTTCAACCCCCTGTTGAAGGGAGAGAGGCATTCTAGATCAGCGGCCAAGAACATAGGTCATATAAAGAAGGTAAACCATGGGGCCCCTGGGTGGCTCAGTGGGTTAAGCCTCTGCCTTGGGCTCAGGTCATGATCCCAGGGTCCTGGGATCCAGCCCCACATCGGGCTCTCTGCTCAGCTGGGAGCCTGCTTCCTCCTCTCTCTCTGCCTGCCTCTCTGCCTACTTGTGATCTCTGTCTGTCAAATAAATAAATACAATCTTTAAAAAAAAAAAAGGCAAACCATGTTAAAGTTCTTTTTAGTATATTTTTTGTCATGAGGATGTCTCATGCAGTATTTGGGACATATTAAAAAATTATTTCTCATTTATCTGAAATTCAGATTTAACTGAGCACCTTTTAAAAAAAAACCCTAATTGGTCCTGCTTACCCCATTTTTATAATGCTTAGTTTTCAGACAATGATTCCTAAAGATGTAAAGGTATTATTTTTCAAGAGTCATGTGACTTTAGTTGTTTCTAGCTGATCTATAAGGAAAAATCTTAACTTTTTCCATAATCTTCTCCATTAAAATAGAGGATGATCCAGTTGCTAAGATTTGCTAAGAATTCTCAAGATAGTACCTATGGGCAGAGTGAAAACAATCAAGATTGTGTGCCTACCCTTTATTGAAATGTAGTTTTACATGGAAAAATGTCAGCTTGAGGAAAGTGTTTCTGTTGGCAGGCCCAGCATTTGTCCCTTAGCAGAGACCTTTACATTTTATAACTGGCATCAGTGAAGATATGGTGAGCAGAAATATTTGATGTACTGATGGCATGTTATTCGGGTTGATACCTTTTTTTTAAGGTTTTATTTATTTATTTGACAGAGCCAGCGAGCACAAGGGGTGGATGCAGGATGGCGGGGGGGGAGGTTGGGAAAGGCAGAAGAAGGAGAAGCAGGCCCCTGCCGAGCAGAGAGCCCTCTTTGGGGCTGGATCCCAGGACCCTGGCATCAGGACCTGAGCTGAAGGCAGATGCTTAAACAGGCATCCCTGGTTGATACTTTGGATAACAGATTCAGGAATCAAAAATAATTTGATAGGCTGAAATGGGGGGGCTGAATTATTAGCAATTAAAATAATAGGAACAAAGGTAAGATTGTGTGCTTGTGTCCAAGCAATGACCTGCTCCAGTTCCGTATGTGAGTAGTAGTAGTAGATTCTCTTAGTAGAATCCTGGAGGCAGGCAGGAGTTATCCTTTACATTTGATTGCCAGACCCCTGTGTTGTCTTACTGGTTCTCTTTTCTTCTCTCTCTCTTTTTACGTGATAGACCTCTGAGTGAGGACGTTTTATGAACTGCTAGCGTGGCCGAACCAGAGCATTCTGGTTTATGTGCAGTAAAAGAGCTCACAACTATTTACGTAAAGTCCTGTTGGTGTCGAGGCTTGTTTGGATAAAGGCTGTTTGGATAAATGAATCGAAACCGCTTCCTAACATGCTTTCCTAGCACTGGCTGGTTAAGAAAGTTAAAAGACCCTACACTCGAAACAATTCAGAAAACACTGGGTCTTGAGCCGGGGCTCCCACACATGAGGCCATATCAGAATCACGTACATGCTCCATTTACAATGATTCCCAGTCTCAGACTTTTTGACTCAGAAAGTCAACAATGGGGCCCAAGGACTTTTATCTAAAGACTTTCGACATCGGTGATGCTGCTGGTCCAGGAGCTCACCTGGAGAACCACTGCTATAAGCCATAAAGTTCACATTAAAAAGTTCCTGCCCTTACTATGAATGTCTGTGACCAAATATTGGGACCTACGCTCTGAGAGCAGGTGGGATCGGCTCTACTTGTGTGTGTTACCTCCCAGGAGTCAGACTGGTGAGAGTTTAGGGCAAGGACAGAGGGGGCGGGAAGGCTTGGTCCTTCCGTTGGGCCCCCTGGCTCTCAAGTTCGTATCTTCACCGGGTCCTCTGACAGTTTGCCATTGAAGTCCAGGCAACAAAGAACACAGAAGCTTCCTCATCGGGGCCTCTGTGCCATGACCTCAGGATGGCGTCGCCACAACCAAAATGCTCCCGCACCGTCCTTGTCAAGGCCTCCCGCGCCATTAAACAGATGACAGCCACAGGGTTCTCAGTCCTGTTCCATTAAGAAAACGAAAATAATAACTGGCATTCAACTAAATCCGTAAATGCCTGTTCCTTGCCGATAGGGTGACCGCCCTCATTGTTACATTGTTTTGTGTGTGTTTTTATTTTCCTAGAGCGGCTCTACCACAAGCCATGATTCACGCAATGTGCCAGCCCCAGAGATATCAAGACCCATTTGCATAAATATTCACAATCATGTTTCTAAAGCTGTTTCCTTATTTCCCTTTGTTGCTGTTTTACTTTTCCTTGGAGGTCAGGGGAAGCGGTCTTTAATGGAGGCTCTTCACACACACTCAGACCATAATTGGATTCTAAATTCCATGAGAACAGAGCCAACACCCATTTCCCAGAGAGCTGGCCCTAACCCACACGTCGTAGCTACACAAAATCTGTACCTGACTGAGTAAATGTAGACTTCCTCGCCAGCGGTCCTGGGGGTCACTTGCCGATGCTTCAGGTGTTAACTCTGAACACACACAACCTTTCTTTCACCGCAAACCCAATGTAGACCCCGCGTTAAGCCTTGCTAACATCTGCTTGTTCCCTTCTAAAACTGTTCTGTAGCGGAGAGCATTTTGAGCATTTGTAGGCTTAATGTTGTATACTCATGGCTCATATCCACCACATTTAGTTTTAAAAGTTTTTAAATAGTGTCATAAAGCACAATTGCACAAAGGTAAATGTTTCTGAGACACATAACATATAATACAGCAAAACAATAGAGGGATATAATTTTTAAAATTTAGAACCAAGTTTACTTTGAGTTTACACTTACCATGGGGAAAAAAAATGGAAATGTATTGACGTAAATAGTTCTCATTGTTTGATTGAAAAAGAGAGCGAGAGAGAAGCAGCATGCTGAGTGACGCATGTGTTTCTGGTGGGAATGTATCTTCAGAGCTTTTCGGGAAGAGAGCTCTGAGTTGCCCAAGGAATAGCTTTTCAACAGCTGTTTTGCCAGAGGTATAAAACTTCCTTCGCCTGGTTACTTCGTATATCTTACCTCAGTACAGACATGAAAAGGAATCACGATAAGGTGAATGCATTCCCACCGAGAGCTAAACTTCCTGGTGATGGGACTGGAGTCCAGAAGAGCACTCAGTGAACTGAGAGGATTAAATGATCAATGTCTCTTTTAGATTAGGCCTCTCAAAGATCAATGATCGCCCCCAGCCTTGGAGGAGATGATGCGGTAATTTCAATATTGAACATTTCCAGGAGTGTCTCAAATATGGGAAGTCTGGGGGGTTAGGAAGAAAACCTCGTGGCCTGTATCGCACCGCCTGCATGGGTGCTGGCCTTCTCCTAGGACACGGCTGCCCAAGACCTCAGTCCCCGGGCCTGTGGGGGAGCATGGGATGATGCGACGCAGTGTGTGTGTTCATTGGGGCTCTCAGGAGCAGACAGGGTTATGAGCAAAGTACTTTCTTAAGGAGGTGCAGGGGACATCGGAAATGGGCAGGAGTCAAGAAAGGAGCCAAGAGTCAATGTAGTGTGCCGTACGAAGACACGGTAGGCAACTAAAGATTCACCCTGTAAGAAAACTCTGGAAATGGTGGAGAAGGTGTGCCTCAGAGTTATCCCAGCTGAAGGAAGAGGGAAGAGGGATATTGATCAATTCTCTTTAGCTGACTGTGTTGGCTCCTACTCGGTTGAGGGCCACTCGTCTGAAAAGGGGCTTAGTTCCAGGACGCTGCCTGCCAGAGAGCCTTGCCATCTTCTGTGCTTCTGGGAAAAGCCCTGAGATACAGAGCTGCGGACCCTGCAGTCAGAAGTTGTCTGGGGTCTGAGAGATCTGGGCAGGACAGGGGCAGCTTCTCTGATGCCTTCAGAAAGCAGTGGCCCCAGTATTGAGTAACTCCCCAGTCGTTCAGTTCTGTTAGATGAATCAGCCATTTGCCTCTATCAATCCCCTTCACCTCAGGTAGAAAGACTCTTCACCATAGTCTCTGTGTATTTTTAACAGCTCTCTGCGCTTGCTAATTACTTTTTTTACGGAAGAGAAAGTACACTCCAGATCATTATTTTTTTTGCAAGCACAATTTTCTAGTTAGGAATGCCTAACACTGCTTTGTTTCCACTGGGATTTCTCCTTAAGGGTACCGTCTATTTCTGTGAGACCATATTGCTTTTCTGTCTACAGTAGTGATGTGATTTCCTCTGGAAGTGAACGTGTGTAAGTAAAAAAAAAAAAGAAAAGTCAATGCGCAGAAAAAAAGTAATGATATTCAAAATATATCATGTGGTCTACTGATATATGTTTGAAAACTGGCTCTCTGGGGGGGGAAAAAAACTGTAGTTTGCCATGTTTGCCTGTTTCTGGGGAGAAAATACTCCCACTACGACTCGAGTCAGAAACAGCTCCTGGTAGGACAGCACGGAAGACGGGCCGTGGGCTCCTGCGAGCCGCGGTTAGTCCGCTCCTGCCCGTTCCTGGGGCCGCCGGAACCTGATCCGTCTCGGGAGGCTCCTGTGCCATTCCCGAGTCACATCATGGGGAACAGGAAGGGCAGAACTTGTGTTCTCCTCCAAGTATTTCAAACAATTTTGTTTGTAGGCGACTTACAGGAGAGCCTGCTGACAGAAGCCATTATTCATGAACTTAAACCGACATTCGGGCGGGATCCTGGCTACAAACTTCCGAGGACAGAACTGATGAGTTCGCCCTAAAGGGAGGGGAACATGAAACTTTAGCAGTCTTCTCCATTATGGTTGTTGCTTCTGGTTTCCCCCAGAATGGCTGTTTGTTTGTTTGTTTGTTTAGGATTTTATTTATTTATTTGACAGAAAGATCACAAGCCGGCAGAGAGGCAGGCAGAGAGAGGGGGAAGCAGGCTCCCTGCTGAACAGAGAGCCCGATGTGGGGCTCGATCCCAGGACCCTGAGCCCATGACCTGAGCCGAAGGCAGAGGCTTAACCCACTGAGCCACCCAGGCGCCCCCAGAATGGCTGTTTTTAAGAAGTGCCTCTTTCCCACTGGTTCCCGTGAGCTACAGTGGTTAGCCCCAGGTCCCTGAAGTCTGAGCTTGGTTTACCCCCTTCTCCAGTCATTTGTGGCTGGTGGTGCCGATTGCATGCCTAGTCTGCTAAGCCTAAAATTCGAAAATGAAGATGTCAGCAAAAATCCTAGTTCAGTCCTATATGTTGCCTTGAACCAGTTCCGCCCTGTAAACTGAAGGAGGTAATCTTAACAAGCAGCTCTCGGACTAATTATGAAAGTAGGACGAGCTGCTGAGCATCGGTGTTTGTGCTCGTTGGCAAAGCAGGGGACAAATCTTAACAGGTCTCTTCATGGCTGTTGCTGTCCCTCCTCCACCCCATAGGTTCATGTGGGCTTTGCCACTGTTTAGTACCCTGTTCTGTAGTTTCTTTTTTAAAATCCTAGATTCGACTCAGGTGAGGTGGGCAAAGCAGAGACCGCCAGGTCCTTCCTGCTCGCTTCACCTCAGCTGGCTCTTGCTTCACGCATCTTTCTAGATGTTTGTAGAAAACTAATCAGCACCGACGCTTGTTTTCCAATTTTCTTTTGCTCGCACATACCATGGACACTTGATTAGCAATCAGCGCTGTGTTGGCAGCCGCGTACGGGCCCGTTCCTCCTAATCAGGGATGTAGGAAGCAAACGCTGGTGTTTAAAGGGAACCCTTTTTCGAGCTCTTGTCCCATGACTCCTAATTGTTGTAGTTCTCAAACTCAACCCAGCTGCAAGCTTTATTAGGGAAACATTTATTCAGATAACAAGCCTCGGGTGTGAAAGAGGAGTAATTATTTTGCAAATGCATTTCAATCACTGTATGCCATGGTGCAACTCATCTCCAAATGGAGAAGATGCCCATTTGGGCTGGAGTGTTGCTTTGTAGAGGGACAATATGGCGAGCACGTGACGGGGAGCTTCTGGCAAATGATAGAAAAATGGACAAATGAAAAGACACCAGCACAACAAGAGGTTAAAAAAAAGCGACCCACCCTCTGAAAACTGAGCAGCATGAACCAAACCAAAACTGAGCAGCCCACATTTTATTCATGATCATGTTTGTTCATTTATTTTTTCGTTCATTCATTCATTCATTCACTCATTCTCCATCAACTGTTTTTAGACTTTGCTCTCAAAGAGCTTAATGGGAGAAAGACAATGAAAACATGTAACTGATGTCACCTGGGATCGCCCATCTTAAGAACTCCAAATAACACTGCCCAGACCTGCGGTCTGGGTGTTGCGAATGTTCGGTCATATCCACGAACTTTTGGGGATTCCGTGGAGCTCACACAGCAATGGTCACCCTGGCTCTAAAACCGTGCATCGTCCTATTTACTTGTTTTTGCCGTATCGTCCCCTTCATATCCCACAATCCATACGTAGAAGACGGCCCCTCCCTTTTCTCTCACAAAAAATTCACATAAAGCCTTGTGTGGGTAGCACACTGCCTTGACATTCTAGGAAGTTGTATTTGGAGACCGTATCAATTCCCAGTGGAATATTAAGCAAGGCAAATGTTCTTCCGGTGCCCGGCACGTTTTCTTTGGCTGTCTACACCCAGTCCTGATTTCTCACATCTCACCGTTTTCTTCTCCCACCTCCCTTCTCATCTCTTTCCTTTAATTTACCGTGCTCTGTGCGAGACCTCTTGCGTGCTCTGAGTCTCTTCTCTGTTCCTGCTCCTTCCCTTGGCTCCGGTCCCAAATGCCCACATCCAGACCCAAGACGCTCTCCAGAATCAAACACCTTGTTTCATTTAGAAAGAATGTCCCTTGGGGCTAATTTAAGGAGTTCTTTACATGCTCTGAATTTAAGTTTTTGATAAATATATGTATTCCAAATTTCTGCCAGTCTTTTACTTTCTTATTGATGTCTTTTGATAAACAGATATTCT
This sequence comes from Taxidea taxus jeffersonii, assembly GCA_003697995.1. Lineage (NCBI taxonomy): Eukaryota > Metazoa > Chordata > Mammalia > Carnivora > Mustelidae > Taxidea > Taxidea taxus. The sequence continues at coordinate 43,070 of ML102630.1, forward strand.
ATATTTTAATGAAGAACACTTATTCATTTTTTTTCCTATAATACTTATTGCTTTTCGGTCTTGTTAAGAAATACTTGCATGCCCCAAGGTCACAAACATTCTCTACTATGTTTTCTAAAAACTTGATTTCTTGAGTTTCCATCATTAATTTTCATCTCAAATTGATTTTGTGTATGGTGCGAGGGATCAAGAATTACTATTTTTTCCAATTCCTCCAGCACCGTTTATTGTGAAGACGATCCTTCCCCCACTGAGTCGTGAAGACCTCTCTGTCATAAATTGAATGACCACACATGCGTGTTCTCTTTCTGCACTCTGTTCTGTTTCCTTGGCTTTTCTGTTCATCCTTCTGCCAATATAAGGATGGCAATTTTTTATTTTATTTTATTTATTTGACAGAGATCACAAATAGGCAGGGAGGCAGGCAGAGGGGGAAGGGGAAGCAGGCTCCCTGCTGAGCAGAGAGCCCGATGTGGGGCTCGATCCCAGGACCCTGAGATCATGACCTGAGCCGAAGGCAGAGGCTTAACCCACTGAGCCACCCAGGTGCCCCAAGGATGGTAATTTTTAATCATTTTCCTTTTCACATAGGCATTTAAAATATCCTACTATAATCACTCTGAGTGGAGACGCAGGCTATACCACATGCCAGATGACCTAACCTAGAGTGATCAGAAATGCCTTTCTCTGTAGATGTCATTTAGGCTGAGGAAACTTTACAGGGGTGCACTCCAGGATAGGCCCACTAGGCTGCTGCCTCACTTTTTGAAGGGTGCACTGATTTGCTTGCTGTAAGCCACGTGGTATAGACACTGGCCTGGAATAATGACAGCAGTTAAACACAGAAGATACTCAGTAGAGGAGGAGTAGCTTCACTGTAAAGATGGGACACTGAGGGTTGAAAAGAATATGTAGTTTGTCCAAGTCACAGAGTTGGAAAGTTCCGATATCCGGTTTGGGACTCGGGTTTCCCAGGAGGTTCCAATAGATCATGGTATTGCATTGCCTCTGGTTATGGCTGTCCAAGGTTCCTGGGCTGGAATGGGGTGATCTCTAGGTTTACACTCACTTCTGTTTCTCTCTAAGACTATGCTTTATCCAGTACCCTTGATTGCCTCCCTAGGAGAGCTGAGTTATTTGCATGCCTCAAAAAGAATAAGCTAATCGATTCTCATTTTAATATAGTAACTCTGCTCTAACACTATGTGTCAAAAAAATCTTACGGTGCATGACTAATTACACTTTTGAATTATATACATTTAATTACATATTTGATTTGATAGTTTAGCATCTAGAATTATTGCCATTCCCTGCTTACTGATCTTCAGTTCTTACATTCTAATTGTCTGTGGTACAGACTCCTTCCTTACACTTGGGAAAGAAATGTGGGCATGATTTCTTCATTCTCTGTGTATAATATATCGCTGTAGTGACATGAGTCAGATATGATGGTGTAGAACAGATTGGTCCATATAACGTACTCTTTGCAGGATGGATCTCCTGAAGGAGAATTTTGTTGTGACGATTGAAATGTCCGTGAAGGACTTTGTCTTTTAGTGTATAAAACAAACTACCCAGAAGTGAAAGTTTGCATGAATTAAATGGAAGAATTCATGAAAAAAAAAAAGTGTCATCAGCATAAGGCTTTGAAAATCCTTTCTGGGTGAGATTGGCAGCTCCTTCCTTCTATTCAAGGCTCTGACTGATGGCTCGGCTGTTATCAGACAATGTATGCTTGACACAGTTATCTGTGGATAAAACCACCAGCTTCAATCAAGTCAATCAAATATTTATTGAGCACTTATTATGTCCAAGCCGCTTTGGGGAGCCAGGAAATATAAGCCTGCCCTTGCCCTATGGATGTATCAATTGAGATACAATTTGAACCGCTGCAGTCAATTACACAGATGTCTCTAAATTCCGTCTCTGGATACTTGGTGTAAACGGGCTGATAATGAACCTAGTCTCCTTCGTCGTGTGATTTGACTGCTTGCGTCATTGAAGTAATCTCTTATTTTCCTGCATCCTCCGCAATTATCAGCATCAAATGATTCCAGGATCCATTGACAAATAGGGTTCGGGCAGTGCTGTCAGTCTCCGCATCTTATTCAGGTCCTGCTTCCACCACTGTGAAGGCACTTTAAATAGCCCTTTATCAACTCAGACCCCTGGAGATTGAGTATTTAATTTCTCTTCATCCCCAGCCTTAGGAAACAAACCAATTCATTACTTAGCCATCATTTAATTCATTACCGTCATTAGAGATCAGGAAAAGCATCTTCCCGGGGCTGGGAGGACCTGACAGACCTCACCTCTCTTCGTCTGATGCAACGAACAGGCTGTGGACGGGTCCTGATTTGAAATTCCATTTATGGGATTTGATCTTATTACCTTCACCAGCGCCAAGCTCCGGCCAGATGAGCTGAGAGAAAGACGCTTGCTGCCCAAAGCATTTGCCAATACTTGGTGTCTTCAGTAGACTCCCTGAGATTGCTCATCTCTTAACAGACCAGAGCCAGTGGACAGAAAAGTGCATATCAAGAGGCAGATGCACAAGGGAGCTTCTATAGATTGGGGTGGGCGTGGGAAAGTTCTTCCCTGGGAACAGCTGGCAGTGGCTGGAGATGATAACTGTTGTCACCGTGGAGAAGTTGGCACCTCGTAGTGCCAGTTGGCACCTCGTAGTCAGGGACCAAGGCAGCCAACGACCTGCATTGGACAGGGCAACCCCCCAACAGAATCACCTGGCCCAAAATGTCAATATTTTTTTAAGAAACCTGAGTACCTGCCCATTGTAGTGCACTTTTAAAACTACCTATATTATGTTACATGCCCCTGTGGATTTATTTGTTTTTAACTGATTACCAACATAGAGATGGATGGGCCTAAGGCCCTACATATCATCTGTTTCTGTCTGATCTGCCTGCTTATGTATTTATCCATTCCCTACTTCATTTCATAAAGCATTACGTAAAGCAGTTTTCACAAACTACATTCAATGAGGTAGTTAAAAAATATGTCTAAACAAGGGAAAATTTAAAAATACACAGGGGAAATACCAGTTAAAGTGGGTAGGTTCAACGGTGCAGGATACAGGACACTAGTCATCTGACAAGTGTGACCTATAGATTTGCTTTAGTTTCCTTTGCACTTCCTGCTAGCCAAAAACAAACAGATTTTATTTATTTATTTAATAAATTTATTCATATTTATTATGTTACATATTATCCAGGAGAAGAAAACAGACCCAACAATGCTTTTAGGAGTTCAAAGGTATTTCTCACTTGGGACTTAACATAGATCATGGGCAGCAGTTGCCTTTTATGTGAAGAGCAAGCTAGCAACTGTTGTCAGCTTTTGGGACCATTGGACTTATGTTCTGACTGCTCAGTGGTACCACTGTAGCCCCGGAGTGGTCACAGATGATAGGTAAACCAATGATATGACTGTGTTCTAATAAAGCTTTATTTATAAGAACAGGCTGTGGGCCAGAGTTGGCCCTCAGGCCATAGGTTGCAGATCCATAGTGTAGATCTCAGCAAAGCCCCTGAGTGAAGTGAGAAATGGTTTTAAGATGATGTTCTCTAGACTATGGGGTGTAAGCTGAGAGCATAACCCTGTGGGATGTAAAGCAGGACTTGCTGCACCATTGGCAACAGCAACAAAAAGCCACTCCAGATGTTTTACTGTAATATATACCAAGGGTTTTGTGTTTCGTTTGTTTTCATTTAGTTTAGCTTTGGGCCAGACCGCTCCTTGTCTGGTGTAGAAATTCCCCAGTGTAATAAAATCGCTCCCCTCTGATATTCAGTCTCGCTTGCAAGGAAAGAAAACTTCACTTTGCTCTTTCCATCTTCCTGAGTGTTTAAAAGTTATGGAGGGGAGACATTATGATAAAGCAAAGGTATTGTTATCCTCAAAAGTATTCAAGAAGATTCGGGTAGATGGAGGGCACGGTGCCAAGTGGTCATACTAAAATAGTTATCTTCAGGTTCAGCCTCGGAGTCCTTTCCCAGGGACTGGCTCGTTTGAGGGCCTCCGCTTGGTTGTCACCTCCTCTGTGAAGGTTTCTGTGGCCTCTTGAAGGAAATAAATAGTCATCTCTTTTGGCATCCCCTAGGGTGTTTTGCTTCCGACTTCTATAGCACTTTTCTTGCTATCTTGCACCTTCTTCTTCCCATAAACAACTGAACTCCTTGAAGGAAGAATATGTATCTCTCTGATTTTATACTCTCCCCTCTGTGCCTCTTGCGACGTCTAGTGCAAAGTAGGTACCCATAGTTACGTGTTGAGTAAACGAATGAGTAAGCGGATAGGTACGTGGGTGGAGGGATGCACGGAGAGATGGATGAGTGGATAGAGGGAGGAAGAGATTAGGTAGGTGGATAGATAGAAAAATGCAAGGAGAACCTCAGCAGCTTCTCCAAAATCTAAGTTCAAACATAAGTAGCGGTATTATAAAATATCTTACTGGGGGCGCCTGGGTGGCTCAGTGGGTTAAAGCCGCTGCCTTCAGCTCGGATCATGATCCCAGGGTTGTGGGATCGAGCCCCGCATCGGGCTCTCTGCTCTGCGGACAGCCTGCTTCCTCCTCTCTCTCTGCCTCTCTGCCTACTTGTGATTTCTGTCTGTCAAATAAATGAATAAAATCTTTAAAAAAAAAATATCTTACTGGTCGGCAGTCTGACTGATATTGACCTATCTCCTCATACAGAATTAATCTTAATCTTGGTTTCAGTAACAAAACAAAATCTCAACTCAACATACTTGATTTATATTTCAATAACATATACTACATACGTCTAGAAAGTCACTGAAAGTCAAAATGATTTATATATACAATCACTAGAGTGACATTCAAAGTGTTTTAAGCAGAATTGACATTTAGGCTGCGGACGCATTTCTTACGAAGGATGCTGTAGCAGGTTAGATAAATACAACCAAAGCATTGCTAATAACACTAGGCCAAAGCCATCATGAGTATACACGTATGTTAAAATACATCAAATGGTAGAAGAAAGTTTAAGGCTGTTTCTCTTCCTTATTCCTAACTCTCATCACTCTCCAGGGTGCCCAGCGGACATCGACAGCGCCAGCGTGTACACTGAAGCTTTGTATTTTGTAGGGACTTGGGGGATCTGTGACTCCTCGCATAGGCCCGGCAACTATTCCGACCACCCATTTCGAAATCGCATGTCAATCTGCACTTTGTATTCATCCAGTTCTGTTTTCCTCCTCTTATCTATATTCACTCTACCTACTTCTGCCTCCTGCTCATAGAAGGGGGGTCAAAGTAGTTGCAGAGCTAGTATTTTTGGATAATCCTGGGAAAACTGGAAATATTGGATCATGAAATCCGATGTTATGCATGCTTGGGTCTTGACTACAGGTGTTACTTTATGGTGTCTCAGTTTCCCCACTTCTGTGCAATTCTGACACATCTGCCTCAACTCCTAAGAACAGGACAAAACTGAATTAGTACAAAGATGCATCTTGAAAGAACTCTGTTCAGAGAAGAAATTTACCAAATGAAAAATTTCCTTGCATTTAAAATTTCAAAAAAACGTAACTAGACGGTCTGTATGTGTTTTTATTCAAGCACTAAACGTGCAGGTGAGGGGCGTGGGGACTTTTGCGATGTGCCCGAAGTTATTTTGGCACGCCTTTCCCGGACGTAGAGTTTATCTTCTTAGATTTTCAGTGGAAATCAATTCCTCAAATGGAGTTTTATTACAAACTGCTGAAAATACGATTTAAAAGGAAAACCCTGACAAGGATGGGTATCACGGCAGTAATGAATTCATGATGGGCCTAGTTGGAAGTGTGTGACATTTTAAGTGCCTCATCACTCTGACTTCATTTGGCATTTATTGTAATAGAAATGACCGTATTGAATTCATTTGGCATTCATACGGACTTCACATGTATTTATGGAGATATAACATGGTAATTTAACATTTACTCTACTAAGCATTATTTAATGGACATTGAAAGACATTGTCCTACAATGCTTAATAAAGCCAGTACCTCTAAAGTTAATCTTCTGTCAAAACAAAGAAATGGAAAACCATTTTGATTCCCCAAGTAAATTATTCGGATAAGCCAAAATTATGTGTTTACTCCCCTAAATATGCTTCCTAAATTTTTAAGCCAGAGGTTGACTCTAGGACCAAGACAATAAAGCAGATGTTCAGCTCAGACTCCTTTATATTCCGAAATTGTCTGCAAATATATCAATCTCGGTCTAAAAATATTAACAAAGATTTTCTTGGAACATCAGCAGTAAATTTAACACATGGCAAGCCTTCCATAGATTTATCTTTTCTCCCCCGTTAGAGTTCAGCGTGCTCCCTTTAACATGGTCCTGGAAGATAAATTTCTGTTTTATCATTGCAGAGAAAAACTATTTTTAGACCAAATAGATCATTATTTGGGAGTTCAAAATTCAAAGTTATGAGGAACTTTGCTGAAAAGTGAAGAAAGAGTCCTTCACCGACCATGATGACATTCTTTTCTTTTTCTTCTAAGAACAGAGTTTAAGGACAGAGTATAAGACAAAGTTTGCTCTTGGTCACTTTCTAGTATGTTGCTTAGGGCTGCTTTTCCCTCCCTTGAATTTTCTCACTGGTCTCATTTACTCCATTCAAAGGCAAACCTTTACTGAAAATTTACCAAAAGTCACCAAATAGCTAATCCTTCTGTGTTGAATGAAACCGGTGCTCAACTATGATTGTAAAGTATTGCTTATTTTAACATTAATTTACTGGGGTGTTAACATTAATTTACCTGGGTGGCTCAGTCGATTGGGTGTCTGCCTTCAGCTTGGGTCATGATCCCAGGGGCCTGGGATTGAGCCCCGAGTTGAGCTCCCTGCTCAGCAGGGAGTTTGCTTCTCCTGCTCCCCCCCCCCACTTGTTCTCTCTCTTCCTCTCTAAAATAAATAAATTTTAAAAAATTAATTTACTGAAAATATTTTAATGAGCACTAGAAAGAGGGAGAAAAGAAGTTACTTATCATTACATATATCCTACCTAGAATTTTTAAGTAATTAATATCACTTTCAATATTACTATGAAGGATTCAGTTAATATGAATATCTTCCAACTCTGTATTGTGAGAAAATCACAAACAAATTACCACAAGTCACCCTCCTCTGTGGCCCAGGGCAAAATTTTGGGAGAGAGGGTGTATGTGTTCCTAGGGCTGCCATAACAAAGTACCATAAATTGGGAGACCTAAAATGATGGAAACGTACTCTTTAAAAGTTCTAGAGTCCAGAGTTTGGAATTAAGGTAGGGGAAAGGTCATGCTCCCATCAGATCTTCTAGGGGCGGATCCTTCTTTGCCTCTTCTAGGTTCTGGTAGTCCCAGATGTTCCTTAGCTTGTAGCTGAATCCATCCAATCTCTGCTTCTTTCGTCACATGGTCTCCCTATGTGTCTGTGTCTTCACAATGCATTGTCCTCTTCTTATAAGGACATCAGTCACACTGGATTAAGGCCAACCCAAATGACCACATCTCAACTCGATTACATTTCCAAAGACTCTATTTCCAAATAAGGTCATATACAAAAGTGCTGAGAATTAGGTCTTCAACATATCTTTCGGGGAATGCAGTTCAACCCATAATAGGAGATGTCCTGACAGTTTTTAATAGGGTTAATATTTTAATGCATGCATTTATTTTTATAATTGCCTTTTCTGTGATAGGTGGGATCTGAGACAAAAATCAATTTATTTGCCCATAAGAGTTTTTTTGTTTTCTTCTATTTGTGCCAGCACTAGTTGGAGAAATAAAGCTTTCTCTACAGCAAATTGTTTTTCTCCTCTTTCACGTGAGAAAGACTGTTGAGTCATCATTTCCTCTTTGGTCTAAGTGTATCTCCTTGGTTTCTGTGATACAACATCTTTTGTTAATTATGAGTCACTTTGCTTTCTTAACTCAATTTTGCTTTCATTGCTTGATGGGAACCACACCTCTTATATGAAGGTTTCATTTGAAGGCAGATTCAATCTTCACTATGGTTTATTTGGAATATTAGTTAAGTTTCTCTTAGGAGCAAGCAACAGAAATCTACTCTAATATTAGGCATAAGAAGAAAAAGAAGAAAGAAGAATGTCACTGGTGTGTGTATTAGTTTGCTAAGGCTGCTTTAACACAGCACCACAGACTAGTGGCTTAAACAACAGACATTTATTGTTCAACAGTTCTGGAAATGAGGAGTCTAAGATCAGAGTACGGATAGGGTTGGTTCCCTCAGAACGCTGTGAAGGAGCATCTGATCCATGCCTTTGCTTCAGCTATTGGGGGTTTGTTGGAAATTTTCAGCATTCCTTGACTTATAGAAATATGACCCCTACCTTGGACTTCACATGGCATTCTCCCTGTGTGTGTGTGTCTGCATCTGTGTCCAAATTTTCTCGTTTTATATGGACATATGAAATTAAGGTCTACCCTAATAACATCATTTAACTTGATAAAGACCCTGTATCTGAATAAGTTCATACTCTGAGGTACTAAGCATCAGGACCCCAACACACTTTGGAGGAGGGCACAACTCCACCTGTAGGAGTGGGATAGTGGTATATGCATGGAATCAAAGGAAGGACTACTCGTGAAGGGACAGAAACAAAAACAAGTCTGGGTGCTAGAATTTGTGAACCTTCTAGAATTCTCCCACCAACATGCCTGGATGTCCCCCATTTCCATGTTTCTATGTCCTGAATTTCAAATCCCTGAAGAGAATTTAAGTGATCCAGTTTGACTCGGGTACTTTCCTTGAATCGATCATCTGTGGCCAGGAGGTGAGGGTACAGGACACAATAACCATGCTGGATGGGGGAGGGGGTGGGGTGTGTGTGTGTAGGAGTCTTGTCCCAAAGTGGGTGGAATCATTGTGAGACTATGTACTGGCAAAAGGGAATCTCCATACTGTACTCCCCCTACCCCTTCCAAATCTCTTAAGAGGAAAGGCCGTCCATGCTTCCGAAGAAGGGATGACTCTTCATTGATCCACCAATTATAAATTGACCTTCTAAGATGCATCTGCCCTGGTGCTGAAGGTATAGACATAAGCAGTAGGTGCTGATACCCAGCCATTTATAGTGGTAAGAGGGAGGTAGGATAGATCTTTTCATCTCTTCCCAAGCCCGGGGCATAGCTCACCATGAAGGTGTTGGGGCCCCCAACAAGCAGCACCACCAGAGAGCACATTCAGATTCTCAGACTAGACCACTGCGCAAGCCCCGGTCCATGGCAACCTAACCTCATCGTGTCAAGATGCCCAGTTCCCTCATGCAAACCATCTCCAGGACTCAGGTGCTTCCCTAGACAGTCGCTGGCTTGGCTTGAGTAGAGGGAGGCCCAGAGAACTTCAGAGAGGAGATCCGTTCATCACTGACCCACACTCTCTCCAGTGTTCATGACGGTCTTCCCAGGGGGGAATTTGGTGAATATTCAAAAACATAAAAGACATAAATTCTCTCATTAGTACAGCTATCATATGCCCACCAGACGTGAGGGGCTCAGCATGTGTTCCTAAGTGTTCCATTTCCTTCCCAGGAGCCACAGAGTTGCCACAAAGAGATGAGGCCAATAATCCACTGCATCTGTTTGTTTGTCATTTTTCTTCAGTGCAAGTTTTAACAAGACTCCCTCCCAACAGGGTCACAATCTCAACACATGTCGTTTTGTTGTACGCTTCGTTGGAACACTGTGTTGTGTTGGGCTGAATTAAATGTACAATTACAGCATATTTTCTTGAAAGGAGTTTTGACGATGATAAATGCATAGACATTTTTCTATACTCAGTCAGCCTGACTCCATGCCCCTCAAGTTGCTCGAGATTTGCTCTGAAGAATCTGTCGCTTGTAAATGGGGAATCTTGGATACTGACCATGGCTCTGTGGGTCTGGGTTCAAATGCCCCTTCTACAGTTTTGTACCACGTGAGCTTGGGAAGCTTTCTTAGTCCTACTAGCCTACTTAGTTTTTTCATCTGTAAAAGGAGGATTTTAAATTACTTCCCTAGTAGTACTGTTGTGTTAAATGAGACAGCACTTGGAAAGTAATTAGCACCAGCCAGGCAAAGAGTAAGCTCTCAATGAGTGCTGGCTAGCAGGTAATTTGTCCCTTTACTGCAATGATGACTCTAACATGAGTTCAAACCCCAAGCATATGGAAAAAAGCATTTTTTGTTTTTCTCAAAGCAGGAAAAAATGATTTTTCTACAGATGCTTGAATATAATAATAGTAGCTAAGGTCTATTAATTATTTACTATGTGTTATACGGTATAATAAGTGTTTTCTATGAATCATATTGTTATCATACCAACCCAGTTTATTTTATATTATACATTTATGTTACATATTGGGGATCCTAGAGGTCTAGGTATAGACTGTCGGTACCTCTAGAAACACAGTCATCATTTTTATTTTTTATTTATTTATTTATTTATTTATTTTAAAATTTATTTATTTATTTGATAGACAGAGATCACAAGTAGGCAGAGAGGCAGAGAGAGGGGAGGAAGCAGGCTGTCCGCAGAGCAGAGAGCCCGATGCGGGGCTCGATCCCACGACCCTGGGATCATGACCTGAGCCGAAGGCAGCGGCCTTAACCCACTGAGCCACCCAGGCGCCCCACAGCCATCATTTTTAATTCTCCCTGTGCCACAAGACACTAGCCTGCATCGAACACATCAACCTGGATCTCTTTCCCTCCAGTTTTTGGTTAGGTTCTCTGGGCAAACCAGTGAGAGTCCTGGCAGAGAACAGATGACACAATTAAAGTAGTTAAATCGACGTGAATGTCATAAAGTTAATATGGACCAAGATGATGGACAACACGTGGGGGAATCAGAAGGCGTTGTTCAGCCTCCTGGACCTCTAATGGGGGAAGGGCACCATCATCATGGCAAAGCTTATGGGGTAAAGGGAAAAGGTAGTTGCCAGAGCCTGAATCAGAGAATGACGTGTGGAAAGGGCTGCCGGGGACAAGACTGCAGTCTTCAGGTGAAGGACGCAGCCAGCCTTCATAACCTTCATGACCTTCATGACCTTCAAAACAGGAGAACTGACCCCTGCCTTGCTCTTCCTCCATCTCCAGCCTCTTGCGGTGTTCTTCACTTGCCAAACCCAGCTGGAAGCCTGAGGACTCGTCTTCCGGATGTACCACCACAGGACACAGCAGGGTAGAGGAGGGAGGGTGGAGTCAGATGGCCAAGCAATTGCATATAGCACATCTATCTGCCTGTGAGCACAACCCTAGTAAGTGATTTTTGCCTTAAGCCACAGAGAATGAGGTATGACTTTTCTCTACTCTTCTAAACTGCTCATTCTCTCCTCCCTCTTCATCTTTCCTACCAATCTTCTTTGTAGACTGTGATGTCTAAATATTGTAATGGAGAACTTGAAATGGCTTAGCATCTTACAGTAATCCAGCCACTCTCAGATTCAGGACTATTTCATTGTGAAAAGGTCAAGATAAAAATATTCATTACTAAAAATCCATTTATCCTTTATTTTCTCATCATTTAAGGAAAGGTTACAGCCAAAAAGGGCAATAAAGGTTTCTATTGCTGCAATTTTTATAACAAAAACAAGCATGCTTCTTAATGAATTTTGGCTTATTAAATCAGCAATTGCCAACATGGGGTTCCTGGGTCTTAGGAGACCATGACGGTAGCAGTGGAGGTCTGCAAGTTCTTTTAAATATTTCAGAAAATCCAATATAATTATACTTTTACAAGTGACAGAACCTCACAGACTAACAAAAACATCAAGATTTTTTGCTTTTGACTGAAATGATATTCGCTTTGTATGGTGACCCTCATAATTTTATGCTGATCAGAAGCTCTGATTGGCAGATATATGCCTTTGATTAATAAAACATGGGAGAGCAAATGAATTATTACTTAATCTGTACAGTTTTCTAGAGAAAGTCTTTGAAATTGAGAGAAAAATAAACTAATGCCTGGTAGTGGATAACAAGCCCAGTACTGGCTTGGCATTTCTCGTATATGTGGGAAGGCCAAGGCAGTCTTCCAGATGCATCCTTCATCTAGAAGATCTTATGGAAAACTCAAGGCAATTATTTGTTTTCAACAATAATAGCACACAGTAATAATAATGGTGATATCTAATGGTTATTAAGTGGCCAGGCACAGTGCTGAAAACGCTCCATGTATAATAACTTACTGCAGGAAGAAGGCAGTTTAATTATCTCTGGTCTTAAGTTTTCTTAGAGGCACTCAAAGACGAGGTTTGGTGCACTTGTCTATTTGGGAAGTGATGCCAGGAAGTACTGGTGGGAATGGAGAAGGGAGGGAAGGCAGCACAGGATACATGAACCAGCAGGTTGCTGCTGTGGGCATAGCGTCGGCCATGTTCCTGTCCAGCAGAGGTTCAGGAAGCCAGGACTTCATGAGCTGAAGTCACAGAGCACTTGTGATGACGTGCCTTCCCCATAGAAATTTATTTGTAGCTATGACTAAACCTACTGATATACGATAGCCTATTAAATAAGTTCTGATTCTTGGAGATTTCATTTTGTTTTGTTTTTACAACAGCTTGATTAAGAAAGGAGTCACATACCATATAACTCACTCATTTAGAGTGTACAGTTCCATGGTTTTTAGTATATTCACAGAGTGGTACAACTACCGTCAGAATCAATTTTAGAACATTATCATTACCCCAAAAAGAATTGTATGTGCATTAGTAGTCATGCCTCCTTTCCTCCATCCTACCCCCAACCCCTGGAAACCAACAGCTTATTTTCTGTCTCTATGGATTTCCCTTTTTCTGTACATTTCATATAAGTGAAATCATACATTACGTGATCTTTTATAGCTTCCTTCATTTAGCATGTTTTAAAGGTTCATCCCTATTGCAATGTGTATAAGTACTTCATATCTTTTTATGGCTAAATAATATTCAGTAACAGGGATATTTTATTTGCCCATTCATCACATGATGGACATTCGAGTTGTTCCCGCTTGCAGCTATTATGAATAATGTTGCTATGGAGATTTGTTTATGAACTTTATATAGACATATGTTTTCGTTTCCTTTGGGTATCTACCTAGGAGTGGATTGTTAGGTTATATGGCAACTCTATTTTTAACCTTTTGCGGAACTACCAGACTCTTCTCCAAAGTGGTCCTGGAGTTTATTGATGACTTTAATCTGCTGTTCAAATGAGCAGGCTCCATGCCTTGCACTGTTTGGCAAAGGAGAAAAATCACTACCGTGCTTTTGCAAACATAGATTTTGAGACTCCCTGGCGTATTCAAGAAAAATGTTGTGTGTATTATCAGAGTTGACTTAAGCTGGTCCTGGATCTCCATGCCTGCCCTTCTTGCTTTTTACTTGTAGAAGATGAATACTTTAACTGCATCACTATCCATTCAGTTTGTGATTATGGGTTGTCTGGTTAACCCCACTGGGTGTAGCGATGTGTGTTTCTATGAAGAGTATTTTTGGTCTACAGTTTCCAAATAGCTAGAATTTAAAGCATATACGGATGGCCGTTCATTAAACATGCACTTGTTGTTTTCGCTCGGCACCTGCTGTGAGTCGGGCACTGAGCTAGGGGCTGGGAATAGAGTGGAAGGACAGAAATGAATGCAACTTAGTTAGAGAAAAAAGGAATCTGAGAGGAACTGTACCAGCAGATGCACTGCTGAGTCATTGTTGGGGTCCTCTCCGTAGCAAGCCGCTCCAACATCCCGAAAATTCCTCCTCAATCTGAGGCGAGCTCTGCTCAAAAATGCCACATCATCTGTTCATGCTGTTGTACGGTTAATTATAAGCCACACAAGGAAGAAATGGAAAACCTCTTCCCCAACAGGGGCTGGCAGTTTAAATAAAGAGAGAGAACCCTTTGTGGAGTGCCTTCCACCTAGACAAATCAAAATAAGCAAATTCTGTTAGTACCTGTGAGGAGAGTGATGGCTGAGGGGGGTTCTGTTTACTCTCACGGTATTCTGAGTATGATTTAACTTGGAACAACAACAAGAAAATCTTGGTGGATCTTACCACCAAGTAATGAGAAGGCTAAATCAAGGCTTTTACAGAAGCAGTTGATGCCATCACTGTCATTGTCATGGGTTTATTATTTTTTAACCCTGTCTACTGGACACTACTCTTGGATGTCCCACTAGCATGTCATACTCTCTAAGTACAGAGTTAAACTCATAATCTACTCAAAATTCCACCTTCAACCCAGCCCCAAACCTGTTTTTTCTCCCCCCTGTGGATGGTTCCTACGTCAGTATCTTAAGGGTGCCACTTACCATGCTATAAACCCAGACCACAAACGTGGCCAGGACTCCTGTTCCTCCTGTATCTTGCACAATTCACTTACCAGTCAGTCTTCAAGTCTTAACAGTAGAGCCTCCCACATATCTCCCACACAGATTCACTTCTCTCCAGCTTGTCTCCACTCTCTGTCAAGGCCACTATCATTGCTTGCTTGGTAACTCTTCTCCCTAACTCCGGAGTCTACTCTACAACCTTCGCTCCGAACAGCAGCTGGTGGGCCATTCCAAGCTCAGAAATATCATGTCACTCCCTTTGGGAACTCCTTTGGGTGGCCATTGCCTCAGGTTCAAGTCCATATTCTTCATTTATTTTAATTTGTATCTAAATTATAGTTAGTTAACATGTAGTGTAATACTGGTTTCGGGAGAATTTAGTGATCCGTCACTTACATATAACACCCAGTGCTCATTATAACATGTCTCATGCACCTTTTCAAAGTCCTGCCTTCAGCTTTAGTCAACCACTGATAACTAGTCACTATAGATTGGATTTGCCTTTTCTATCATTTTATTTTTTCACTTTTTAATTTAAATTCAATTAATTGAAATTCAATTAATTTATATAATGCATTAGTGATTCATCAGTCTTATGTAATACCCAGTGCTCATTACATCATGCGCCCTCTTTAATGTCCATCACCCAGTTACCCCATCCCCCAACCCTCCTCCCCTCCAGCAACCCTCAGTTTGTTTCCTATGATGAAGAATCTCTTATGGGGTTTCTCCCTCTCTGATTTAGTCTTGTTTTATTTTTTCATCTCTTCTCTTATGATCCTCTGTGTTGTTTCTTAAATTCCACATATAAGTGAGATCATATGATAACTGTCTTTCTCTGATTGACCTATTTCACTTAGTGTAATACACTCTAGTTCCATCTACATTGTTGCAAATAGCAAGATTTCATTTTCTTTGATGGCCGAGTAATATTCCATGGTACATCATACAAGTTCATATTCTTTAACATGGGTGAACACACTCTTTGTGACCCAGCACCAGTTTTATCTTCACCAACTCCCTTGTCAGATGTTCCAGATTGATCAGAACTGAACCAGACCTTTTACTATCCCTACAGTGTGCCAGCTTCTTTTGCATTGGAGTCTTTGCATAAGCTGAACCTTAAAAAGTACTTTTTCAACAGCATACGGCTCAGTGGGTTTTCATCCTCTCTTCACATTAGTCACAATATGGATTCAGATGCCACTGCAAAGTCCCAAATGGCAGTGATGTCAATAAGAGAGATGTGCATTTCTCTCCCAAGTGATGGTCTAGGCATAAGCGGTCCTGGACTGATGTGGGAGCCCCTCTCTGTCGCTTGGGGATCTTGTGGAGACACATGGAGAGAAGAAAATCTGTTGGAGTGAGAAGTACAAGACTGAATCTTTAAGACCTGGCTCCTCTCTTGTTTTTTGGCATCGGTGCAATGTCATCTCTGTCCTCATGATTCCAAAAGCCTTAGCACCACCTCTCATTCCAGTCTATGGGAAGGAGGGACAGGAAGTATGTATCCCTTCTCTTAAAATATGCAGTTGAGAAATGGCACTCCTGTTGCTCATATCTCATTGGCAATTGTTCACATAACCATAATTTGCTGCAAGGAAGTGCAAGGAAGATCAGGGAATATTGGTCTTTCTTTAGGAGGCAGGTAGCATTTTTTTTTTTTTTTGGTATATTGTGTAAAACTAATCTGGAGATAGACGTAAATTTCTCTTCCAATAATGTACAGTCTTGGTGAAGTTGTGAGCACTGGAGTCCTATCACTCTTTTCTTGCCAACTGAATGGGTTTCCAAGCCAATAATGTCAGATATTGGAACTTTGAGATGAAGGCCACCAGGTTGGCAGTAGCACCCCATTTTATAAACCATAAAACCAAGCTCAGAGATGTTAAGTACTTGCCCAAGTACACACCGTTTTGTTTTTTTTTTTTAAAGATTTTATTTATTTATTTGACAGACAGAGATCGCAAATAGGCAGAGAGGCAGACAGGGCGGTTGGGGGTGGGAGGCGGAAGCAAGCTCTCTGCTGAGCAGAGAGCCCAATGCGGGGCTCAATCCCAGAACCCTGGGATCATGACCTGAGCCAAAGGCAGAGGCTTAACCCACTGAGCCACCCAGGCACCCCAGTACACACCGTTTTTACATGCCACCTGCTCTCTTCTGAATCTATATCCTGTGCTGAATGATCGTGTGGTCCAGTATCTCATAGTGGTTAAGAACATCAGCTCTGGACTCAGAAATGTCTACATGCGTCATTATTGACATTATAATACTGACAAAGTTTCTTAACTTTTCTGGGCTTCATTTCTTCACAAGGATACGCATTAAGTGGAATAATGTATGGCGCATGTTTAGGAAAATGCCTGGCTAATGATGAGCACTTAATAAAAGGTTCCTCGTATTAGTTAGGGCAGTAAACATCTCTCAGGCTTTTGCCATTATTGTTAATCAGTTACCACTACTGTGGGAGATGTAGCTGCTGGAGAATTGAGTATTCAGTCCTTTGCATGCTCCCATTTCTGCATGAGGCAAGACAAAAGAAGGCCTGTAACAAAGGCTTTCTTTCTCCTAATCTGCCTGGCCCAGGGTACCCACATTTGTCCAAGGGATGACAAAGATGGATTGAGCAACCTCTACTCTGTTCCTCTCTCAGGAAATTCACATATTAGTAACTAAGTACTCAAACTCTGGGGTGAGACATGCCTAAATTAGAATCCCAGTTTCTTGTTGTCTAGCCTTGGAAAAGACACCGGACTTCTCTTAACATCAATCTCTGTTTCTAAAAATGAGAATGGGAATTATCTACCTCGTAATGATGCTGGGAGGACTCGCTGAGGTCATTCACACAAAAGTGCTTAAAACGATATCTAGCATGTTGCTTGTGCTCGATCCGTGTGAATAGACACAAGGTCCCCTCATTAAGCATGGGTACAGCAGATTCAGTAGGGATGGAAAGGAGAGGATGCAGAGAAACTTAGAAGGTAGAATGGAAAGGATCCCCTGATGGTCTCCTGCCAAGGGTATGGCAGAGACAAAGAAATCTTAAAAATTTATCATAAGAAAATTGATTGAGTAACTCACCAAGATGGGAAACACAGGGGAGAAAGCAAGTATGACAGGAAGACAATGAGAGCAGCTGTAGACATGTTGGGTTTTAAGTGGTCCAAGGATTCATGCACGGAGATATCAGAGTCATCGGATAGTTGGGTGCCAAGTCTGTGTGGAAGTCTCAGCCCAAGACATGCACTGAGGGGTCATTCAACTCAGGGACCACCAGGCCCAGGTCACATGCTCAGTTGTCTTTAGGGACCAGGAGCAGTCAGGGGTAATATAGGAGGAAGTGGTGGGTCTTGTGAGACCAACAAGGAAGCACATGCCCTGCCCCAAAGCCTTCAGATGTTTTCATCTGGGCAGGCAAACAAATTTTAGGAGTATTTAGCCTGAGGGCTGAGTATGACCTTCTTTCCTGGCTGAAAGGGAAGTTCTTGAATGAAAACTACCCTAGGAATTGCCTTATGTGAAAAGAGAAGATCAAAGATCAAACTGAGCTGTGCTTAGATTTCCATGGCATCACTGAAATCTACACTGTATGGTATTTTGGGAAGGAGCGAGGCTCTCCCAGCAGTGTTCGTGGTCTGACAGCTGTAAGCAATACCTGACATTTCCCTTTCAGATATAAATAATTATCTTTCACAGCAACGGCATCTGTAAATCAAGAAAATTCCCCGTTATTTGGAAAGCTTCTATTTCACAATTCATGTTTATCTCCCTGTATCTTTCCTACATTTGAAATTCATGTTTTGTTTAAAAAGAAGACACAGACAAGAAAACATTGGTGAGGCAGAATAATTAAAGGATACTCATTTCACTAATGTCAGAATGACATTTGGTCAGGGACAGTGATGTCTGGTTCCCTCTCGTAATTTCTTGTTGGCACTTCAACAAACTTGCACAAACTTAGTTGCTTAAATGAGCCTGGACTTACTCTCTTGTTGTTCTGGAGGTCCCAAGTCCAACATGGTCTCGATGGGCTAAAATCAAGGTCTGGAGGGCTGCCTTCCTTCATAGAGATTTCAGCACAAAACCTATTTTCTTCCCCTTTCTTGCTTCTAGAGGCCCACGGCCCCTTCGTCTATCTTCATGGCCAGCAGGCTTTCATCTCTCTGACCATTGTTTTGTATAGTCCTATTGCTCTGACGTTCTCTTCTGTCCCTCTCTCTCTCCTAAGGACTCTGTGATTACACTGAGCCCACCTGAATAATCCAGGACAATCTCTGTCCTTCAGATTCAGCTGATTAGCAAACTCACTTCCCCCAGCAAAGTCCCTTTTCCTGGGTAAGTTTACACACTTGTTTCATGTTGCTGGATAGTGTTTCACGGATTGGACGTGCCACTGTTCCTTCAGCAATTATACATAAGCAGCCATGAACATTTGTGGGCGGGTTTATGGTGCCATTGTCTGAGACAACACCTCAAAGTGCGGTGGCTAGGTTATATGATTTTACATGTTTTGTTTTTATAAAAATAACAAAAACAAAAACAAAACCTGCTGGTGTGCTGGGTGGCTCTGTCAGTGAGGCATCTGACTCTTGATTTCAGCTCAGTCATGATCCCAGGGTCATGAGATTGAGCCCTACGGTGGGCTCTGAGCACAGTGTGGAGTCTGCTGAGATGCTCCCTCTCCCTCTCCCTCTGCCCCTCCTCCACCTACTCTCTCTCTCTCACATAAACAAACAGACAACCGCCAAACTATTTCCTAGAGTGGCCATAGCACTTGACATTCTATTGAACAGATTTGAGCAGCGGAGTAATGTGATCCCGTGCGTGTTTTAAAAACATTCTCCGGCCACTGGGTCCAGGAAGGCAAAGGTAGAGGCAGAGGAACCATCAGGGGACCCCCGCAGTGGTCCAGGTGAGACACAAGGGTGTCGACGCAGGGTGCATGAGGTTGAGGTACGAGAGGCAATCTGCCATGAGGGGTGCATTGAAGATATGGTGGACAGTTGGCAGTTGCTGCGGGGCTGCTCATGGGAATTGAGAGAAAGGATCCAAGGAGGACCACTATGCTTTGGGCCGGAGCCAGTTGGTGACCAGTGGTTCCATTTGTCTTGAGAATGGGAGGACTTGGACAGGAGTGAACACAGGGAGGAGGTGAGGCCCATCTTTAATTTAAAGTGCCTGTCAGATTTCAGGTAGAAACATTGAGTGGGTGCTTAGAAATAGGACTCTGGAGCCCGAGGGAGGATTGGGAGGCTGGAGATACAGAGAAAAAGAACAATGCGTATGTGAACATGTCCAGCATGAAAGACGGCATAGTCGCAGGCAAGAGCTGCCCATTCAATTTGAATCTCAAAAAAGAAGTGTTATCGTCTCCTGGTCTTCACAAGGGACATCGCACCTCGGGCTCCAGCTGCAACACAGCCAGCACTCTCCACGACAAGAACGTGCACATCCCAGACACAGGGATGGACACCCAGGTTTCCATCTGGTTAGTTTCCGAGAGCTCCTAGGGATCTGGTTCCTATAAGCATACCCTCAAGAAAGTTTGCTTTTTCATTTGTCAATGACAAGGTTGCAGTGTGTTTTCTCTTTTTAAAATGACGATTGTTAATGCAAACAAGTCCACTGTGATTTGTAATTATGGGAAGAACTCAGTATACATCACTTTTAGTATAGGTGCTTCTGTTTTATGTTGTGCTTTGGAGGGTTAAAAAGGATGATACAACATACAGATTGTTGTTTTGTTGCCAGAAGCTTCCCATTTGGATTCTCAGGCTCTGGGGCCAACTTGGCAAGGACTGTTGTGACGTTCCCATTCTGTGGTTCCATAGGGATGTTAGTGTATCGTTGTGCCTCTGCCTCCCGGGCAAAACCAGCTTTGTCCCAGCTCACCTTCCTGCAAGGCCTGCAAGGAGACTAAGGCCCAGAGATAAGACCTGACTTTCCACAGCAGTGTAAAGGGACAGCTTGGTGATGCGGAGAAGGTCTCCTGATTAGCCACCTCCCCCAGCCCACCATTTTCCCGTCCACCCACCCTTGGGAAACAGACAGACAATGAAAGTTACATTCTCTTATTTCTTTAGGTTTCTTCCTCTAGGCTAACTCTTCTGGATACATAATATTAGGTTCAGGCCCTACTGAGAAAAAGTTGAAATGAGCTCCCTGCAGTTCAACAAACTTATGGATTCCCTGTCTACCTCTATGATTCAAGGGTTTTTTGTTTGTTTGTTTGTTTGTTTGTTTGTTTTATCTGTGGGGGGACTTACACAACAAAACAAGAACCCAGTGCCTGAGCCTCATCCCAGAGGAACTAAATCAGACCCTCAGGGAAACGCCCCTGTCTTGGACATAAACCCAGGGTAACATAGTATCCAAGCAGGGGTAGGCCAAAAAATGACCCGCCAAAAGACATCCACGTCTAATCTAATCGCAGGGGCCGGTGAAATGTCATTTTACTTGGGGGAAGTGTCTTAACGGGAGTGATTAACTTAAAGATTTTGGGATAAGCCTGGATTATCCAAGTGGACCCTAAATCCAGTTACAAATGCCTTTGTAAGAGACACAGAGGAGCACAGAGGCACAGGGGAGAGGGGCGACGTGATCACAGAGCAGAGACTGGAGGGACACAGCCACAAGGCAAGGACCAGAGGGGCCCCCAGAAGGAGGGTCCCCTCCAGCCTCCAGAGGAGTGGGGTCCTGTCCACGCCTTGATTTTACACTTCTGGCCTCTGGAACCCTGAGGGAATGAGTTTCTGTTGTCTTAAGCCGCGGATTGTGGTAATTTGTTACAGAAACCGTAGAAAACACACACAGAGGCTTGTGTTACTTTGTAAAATCAAAGAAAGTTAGCAGAGGAGGGATGCATGAAATTCCTAAGAGAAGGGGAGGAGAAGAGTAGCGATGTGGAAGGTTTAGAATTAAACTGTGTGTTTAAAGCTCTGGACATCCAGCCAGACAACATCTGAGAATTACCCTTCTATCTGGGCTCCATTTCTGAAGATGCATTTGTTTCATTAAAGTCTACCTAAAAAGGCTATCAAGGTGTTAATATTTATAACAGTGCTGGGCTTGGTTTCCTATAAAATTTAAGACCAATAAGAAACAAAAAAAGATGTAATAATTTCTAAATAATTTTTAATGTTTTGATAATTCTAACTACTGATGGTTACTAGTGACTTGGAATCCAGGAAAAAATACTTTTAAACAGTTCGATCAGGAAAGCTGCGTTTAAGCAAAATATTAACTCACGAAAAAAAAAAACTGAATTTTTTTTCTGGTGAAACATAAAACTTCCTCGATCCATATCTTGTAGGATAACGTATATGAGGAGGCAGCTATGTTAGAGAACTAACTGGAAAGAAAGTATGCAATGGGCAAAAGGGAGAACAGAAGGAAGCAAGCAGGCTTTATGTGAAATATAAAAATGTAAATACGAAATGTCAGAATTCCAGGTGGCAGCTCAAGTATTGAAACCTGCGGGAAGCCTGACTTCAGGTCCAGCGAAAGGCTGGGCCCTCCAGTATCCTTGCCCGTTCTGCCCGCCTCCCTCATACCACTTTGGGGACAGTGCGGTGTTTGTCGCCTCCCTCCCTGTGGCAGCCCGACACGCTGCATCCCGGAGCCACAGCACTGTGCCCCGCAAACCTCTTAGACTCAGCCAACTTGTCTTCTTCTCTGGCAGAGGTGAATCAAGGTGACCCTCCCCTTCTGTCTAGTTACTGGAGTGGTGTGTCTTACTGTCCACAGCCGTCCCATCCCTTGCCCCCGGCGGAGCCAGCTGCGGGGAGGGCGCTAGCACAGCCCCGAGCGCGGCTCTCAGAGTCCTCCCTTCTCTCCCTTCTCCGCCGCAGCGCAGGGTCTCGGGCCAGGGCCCCCCACCCCACGGACCTCGGCCCTGCGCTCCTGGGCTTCAGCGCGTCTCATCTTCGCATCTCCATCCGCTCTGTCCCACTTGCAGGGATCACCTGTGTCGAGGCTTGCTCTCCGGCCCCGCTCCTCCCCGTGGTTTGACCCGTCCGCAGCCCCACCCGCCTCTCACTCCCATCTCAGACCAGTCTGCGGCCCCCTGCGTTCTCCCAGAGCCCGCCTTCTCCTGTGCTTCTGATCACCATGATGAGCAGATGACAATCGGTGATGCTTGATGTAAAGCCCGATGTCCCCCATTAGAATGTGAGCTCCCAGGGGACAAAGCCTGTATCTGATTCGTATTTGCCCACCAAGTCCCCGACGCCTAGGACAGTCCCCAGGGCACAGTAAGGAGCCCATAGAGTCAGCCAGGAGCTCTGCACCTGTCGACAAAATGACCGAATACCCATTTCCCCTTGAGGTGAGAAGCCCCCGGGAGCAGCCTTTTCCCTTGCCCTTGTCGGCCTGCTTTTTTTGGGAGTGATAGCGAGCCCGTCGGAAGGCCACATGGAAGAACAGAGAGACACAGCTTGTTTTCACAGCTGGACACAGCAATGCGACGTCCACGGCTCCTTTGTGCGAGTCCCGCGCTCCGCCGTTCACCGCGGGAACAGCCCGGTGGAGCTGCGGGCTTTTGAGACTGCCCAAGCGGCTTTGTGTGCAGCACGGAGCTCTGCCTCTCAATTTGTGCAGGGTGGTGCTGAAAACTCGTGAAAAGAAATGCATGCCGAAGAGAAAAAGGAACAAAGATGGCCCGGATCTAACAAACCCACAGTGGGCCTGCTCTATACTTACGAAACAATCTAAGTGGTAGTGCCCCACGAAGAAAAGAGGCCTAGACTAATGTAATTTTCTTGAAGTCCCCTATAAAGTATTTTATTCCATTATACAGCTACATTTATGAAATGGCTTTATCTCGAAAGATCCCAAAGGGCTTACTAAGCTGAAAAGGAAAATATCAAGGCTACGGCAATCTCAGAAACACACCAATGTACTTTGCCGATAAGGATGGGGGACTCTGTGACAGCAGGTAGACATCGCAAAAAGCAGATAGTGGCTTATCCTGCTAAACCTTCGGGGAAGAGAGGGAGAGAAGATAATTGCCCACGTTGGGGAAGAGTCACGTGGGCTCCATGTATTCGTAAGGGCCGTGGCTTTTTTCCATCTGCCATGGGAATTAAGTAAGTGACTTCTATCAACATTACCCTCCCCATTTGAAGTAGGAGGCGATTATCGACGTACACTTCATAGGAAAAAAAAAGTGTATGTGAAGCGTTGAGGGGTTAATGGAGGTGAGGGGTAGCGTAATTTTAAATCCATGCATTTAAAAAAGTAAAACATAAGAACCTACAGTTGATCCAACAGTTAAAATATCACCACCACCCCCCCCAATTTGTACCTAATCTGCTCCTGCCCAAGTGCCCGATAACAGACATGTCCTCTCTCTGTTGCCGTCCTGGTCGGGATAGGATTCAGGTACATGAACTCCGAGGGCATCAAAGGAGGGGAAGGGGCAGGGAAGGCCTGGCAGGGAGGAAGAGTCCTTCTCGGTTATATCCCAAGGGTAACCCCTCACCAGGAGCCAAGAAAGGAAAGTGGAAGCACCAGGCGATATAACGGTCTAACCATTAAAGTCAATAAAAAGTAATTCCTTGTCCTTTGGAGAGCTACGGCGGACCCTGTCTGTCTC
>ML102631.1:0-19010 GCA_003697995.1 Taxidea taxus jeffersonii
AAACTGAGGGTTTTGGAGGGGAGAGGGTTGGCGTTGGGTGAGCCTGGTGGAGGGTATTAAGAAGGGCACATATTGCATGGAGCACTGGGTGTGGTGCATGAACAATGAATCTTCAAATACTGAAAAAAATAAAATAAATAAAAAGAAATTCAGATGTTATTTGAAGTACAATGGGAAACAAACACTGGGTTTGTTTGAACAGTAATAATGTAGTCTGCTTTATTATTTTTAAGATTATTCTGGTTGGGCCTTGTAAAATACCGATTGAGAGAAGCAAGGGAGGAAGCTGGAGACTATTGAAGGAAGGCACGGTAGCAAGGATGCCTTCTGTGCTTATGTGTTGGCAGCAAGACAAAAGAAATGGACAGATGTGAAATATATTTAGGAGGCATACAAGCCATGACTCGCCAGTGAACTGAATATGGAACACAGGATTGGATGTAGGACCAAAGATAATTCTTGAGATTTTGACTCGCATAACAGGAGCTCCAAGGAGGATTGTGGTGATGATAGAATTTTTGAAGTCATTTTCACTATTATAATAGGTTTTTTACCAGCAAATGAAAGGATATAAAAAACAAGGGATGGAGGGTTGAAAGAAAGAAGTAGTCAAGACTATAGACCTAGTGCCTAGGACAGTGTCAAAACTATCAACGCTTGAAAATATTTGACAACAAATGATAAATTAATAAAGCCACCCAAAAGGAAAAGCTGGATCTATAGATCAATTGCTAGTTACTTAGTAAATTCCATGTACTAAACATCACTTCCCAATAAATTACATTCATTAAAAGTGAAACTGTCCCATTTGTAAAGTGTTGATCTTTTAATAATAAACTTTTGCAAATAAATATGGTTCCCAAAAATGAATTTACCAGTTCATAGCCATCCCTGGATTATTTCTCTTACAGCATTTTATTATGTTCTAGGAGGCCAGCTTCTAATGTATAGAGAAATAATGAGGGATATAAGATAATTTTTGACAATTGGTCCTTCCAGATCCACTGGTCTCCTGGATTCTGATTAATGAAACTGATAATATACTCCGTTTAATGAATGGAATTTAAATTAAAAAATAGGGGGGAAAAAAAGACTGAAAGTACCAGCACAGAAACATGCTAGTATACAAGATCTGAGGAAGTACCAGTAGAGTCTTTGCTAACTCAGCACAACCTATTTTGCTTTCCCTCCACTACTTTTGCTATACTTATTTCTGCCTTTCTCAGGTCCTCAAAATAATAGCCTGCTTTTTCAAAGATCAACCACTTATATTCTTCAAAGTTCTATGCATAAAAAAAATTGACTCTAGGGGGTGCCTGGCTGGCTCAGTCAGAAGAGCATGCAAGTCTTGATCTGGGAGTTATGAGTTTGAGCCCCAAGTTGGGAATAGAGAGGACTTAAAAAAAATTGACTCTATTTCAAGCATTTTTGGTAAAAAGATACATTCTCCAGGGATGCCTGGGTGTCTCAGTCAGTTAAACATCTGCCTTTGACTCAACTCATGTTCCCAGAGTCCTGGGATCGAGTCCTGCATCGGGCTCCTTGCTCAGTGGGAGCCTGCTTCTCCTTCTCCCCCTGCCTGCCGCCCCCCTGCTTGTGCTCTGACAAATAAATAAAAAATTTTTTTAAAAAGTATTCTCCCATAAACCAGACATGCTCTTCTTAACAGCTTCTGTACTACTGGACTCATAGCTCAGAAATCTGCCTTCATGGTGTGTGTATTCAGATATAATGGAGCATCTGGATAATTCACCCTTGGAAAAAATTTAATATTAGAACTGATCCATAAAATCTATTTTTATTATGTAAATGATCATCGAGAACCTAAAACATGTAAGATAATGTATTAAGTCCTGGGGAGAATGCAGTATCGCAAATATCTGTCAGTGCTTATCTTATAATAGGTGCTCAGTATACATTTGTAGAGTAAATACATGAATAAATGAATGAATAATACTGGTCCCTCTCCAATCTGAAAGGAACTAGAACTCTTCTAGTGGTAGTAGAAGAATTCTTATTTTGAGGGCAAAACAAAAACAAAACCCTTCCATTCTTATTTGTGATGTGATCTCTCTATTTAACAGATTGCATCTTAGTTTAAGAAATACAGTACTTGCACCAGAAAACAGACTGTGCCGTACTAGTGGGGGTGGCTAGATTCCTTCAATAAGAGTTATATGAGAAAAGGTGCTGGCTGGGGCGTGTAAGGGCAAGGCTGCATGAAATTGAAGAGTAGGACTTTGATGAGTGGGAAAAAGCAAAGGGAGTATCTGTCAGAAGGAAACAACAAAAACATCTATTGTCGCTACACTACTCGGCTCAGTCTAACACGAGCATTTAATGGACTCTTACTGTATACGACCGAGTGCATTAAAAAATAAAATGTTGCTTTCTAACACAATGGACAATTTCTTTTTCCACCACTGCCTATTGATAATGAAGTAGAAACCTCTGATTCACAATGAGACAAGATCATAGCTGTTTTAGGTTTTCCAAGTACCTCAGGACATTTCTCCCAACACATCTTTGCTTACACATCTGCAAAGAAGATAAAAGAAAAGAGCACTGCATAACTACCTAGCTTACAAAGGCTTAAAGTGTTAAAATGGCTTCCTTGTGTGTCCCGAAAAATTAGTACTGCTGTATGTCTTTAAGCTTAAAAAAAAAAATAAAATCTGCATTGTTGAGTATGTAAGGAATGACACTAATGCTAAAATTCTATTAAGTTCACATTCTAACTTTAAGACTGGAACCCTTGTGACCTCTTTTGTATAATTCATCATCTGGCAATGTTAAGAATTCCCTAGTGTTAAACTTGATCATATTATATGCACTACAACTTCTGATTCTGATATTGTCCACTGCAAGCTGGAAATATGTTTCACATTCTTGCCTTGAAATTATTTATCTATGAAAGCCAAGTCAATGCTCAGTTGTTACTTGTGAGTACATTCAATGCATTCTCAATAAGCCCTGACCTCTCATATCTCCAAAAAAAGAAATTTTGCTAAATGTAATTCAGAAAAGCAACATGCTTAACTATTTTCTGAGAACTTTAGGATTGATACTTGCTGCTCCAGAAAAAAAAAAACAAACACATTTTTCGAAGTTACTCAGAGTATTGCAGATAGGCTCTTTCCTGTTTATCTCCTTCCCATTAAAGACTATGAGCTTTTGACAAATGTTTCCTGAGTCATTCCCCAGTCACAAGTACTACAAAAATCCCCATCTGCCACTTTGCTATTTTTGCACCAGTTTGGATAAAACGAAGAATGTGGACACTTGCTTGGCCCATGAAGTTACTATGTGTCCCCTACTTTATAATAAAGACTATACATCCTATTGATAGTGAACAAATTTGGTGACAAAAATATATACATGACAGATTGAATTGTTCAACACAAATGCACTGTACTTAAAATAACTAGTAAAATAGCAATGCCTTCTATGGGCAACAGCTGTAGGATAGAAATATTAGAAAGAGCACAGTCTTCAAAGTCAGCCAGAACTGGGACTGAACAAGACACTGAAACCTTATTTTGCTCAGGAACTGCCTAAGGTGATGACTCCTGCTGTAGTTCCAGCAGCTTCAAGAAGAGAGACTAGCTAAGGTGAAAGTCATAATATAGTCAAGGTCCCAAGCTGGAGTCTCAAACCCTACTATATGAGCACAGTACATACAACAAAAGAATGTTTGGGCCTGGGTAGATTTGCCAAGCACAAGACTCTCTTAAGGCATTTGAATTATTTCAATGTCCTAAAGTCACATAATAAAACAAGTTGTTTGGTTAAAGATTTTGAGAACCCTCACCTAAGCCCCATGAGGAGCTTCTGTGTACCCATCCGAAACAGCATCCTCATCTCACGTTTAGTTCAAGCCTGTATGTTATCGGAAACTACCTGCTCTTATCTTTCTCTGAGCAAGACAAAAGCCTTCTCATTTGAAGAAAATAATGGCCATAAGATTACAATTCTCTCAACTTGTCTACTCCAGCAGCCAGTAACTATGTGCCTTCCCTAATATTGATTTCTCCACAGTTTTATTTCACCTGCAAGTGGGTGATCCCTCTTACCCCTCTTATTATGTTCTGGATCTGAAATCTCACCCCTCCCCAGAAATCATCTGTCTATCATCCTCTCTACTGAACAGTCCACTTTTCCCATTTAACAGACTCATCTGCAAGCATATCCGTTTATTTAAGTACTACAATTGAAAATACAGGTAAAATGGTTCATAAAAGAGAAGACTAATAAACTACACCTCGTCAAAAACTCTTCTGTTCTGCAAAAGCCCCTGTGAAGAGGACAAAAAGAAAAGCTGAAGACTGGGACAAAGTATTGGTAAAGCACATGTCAGACAAAGGACTATTATCTAGAATATATAAAGAACTTTCAAAACTCAACAGTAAAATAAATAATCCAATTAGAAAATGGGCACAGCTATAAGCCATAAAGTGACACAGAAGAAAACCTTGATGTAATTACCACGAAAGCAGATTATCATAAAAGATTAAAACAATTTTGGAGGAGATAATAAGTAAGGCAGACAGAAAATAATTTAATTTTCATGGTAATTTGTTCACTAGAGTGGAGAACACATCTAAACTATCAAAACAATTCAAATTTATTTCTTAAAAAAATTGAAATGAAAGAAGAATAGAAATTGCAAATGAATATGTCCCACTGTGTTCCAGGAAAGGTAATGAAATTTAAAATGAAAAGACAAAGACAGACTTCTTAAATTATCTAGACCCTAGAATGAGTTACACAGAAGGTGGAAACATCCGGCTATGCTCCTCTTTGTCAACAATGATACACAATAACAGGATGGCAAGAGAAGAATGTCAAAAAAGTTCTGAAGCTGACATAGTTTGACCCAAGAATGGGAAACCTGGCTATCAGCACTTCATCTCAGGTGTGATCTGGTCCTCTCTCATTTCCTTTACCTGCTGGTTTCTCCTTTTATGGTGTGCAGTACCTATCGGCCTGCTTTCTTCACAGGGTTCAGGGGCAATTCAGAAATGTTGAAAAGACTATAGGTCTACCCTCTACTGATTGGTGATGGGAGCCAACAGAAGAATCCGTACCTCTTTCATTCTTCAGGTGAACAATTCTGAGACACATATTAAACAAATTCCTTGTAAGTCACAGAGGGGGCGTGGGGAACAAACCGATTGCCTACAGCAGTGACTAACTCAGTAATCTGCTGTTTCTGTTGCAGTCTCTGCAGAATTCCATTCTCTGGGATCACTGGTCAAAACAAATTGCTTCTTGCAAGCCCATTTTCTCTAGTTCTGCTTCCCAGAGGGAGCTCAAGCTAAGATGTTTGAGACCAGGCCAAGTATCAAGTAAGGTAGAAAACAAATACCCAGAGAATTATTCTGGAACTGGATTATTTACCAATGAGATATTGCCAACAACCCTCTTGTTGATGCAAGGTGGGTAGTCCATCTACAGCATTTTGAGGACTCAGAATTTTTATGAGTTAGGCTGGGATGGCACACAGGCAAGAGTGAAGTTGTGGCCTCTGTGACACCTGTGGCATTTGGACATCATGGGGTCAATGGCAAGGATAAGCACCACAGGATTATCTGCTTTAATGATTTGAAAGCCTTAAGAAAATAAAATGACAGGCTTAGGTTGGGCAACTATCAACCCAAAGCATGCATAAAACCAAGAAGGCCTCAGGATATAATTTTAAGGACATTAGAACCTCAGATGAGACAAAATATGAGACTCACTGCCTAAGAAAATAGTGGGACCTTGATATTTGCTTAGAAAAACTTGATATTTTTCAACCCCTTCCCCTGACTCCCCCATACACACTGGGTCAGAAGCAGCAACTCCCTCTCTCATTTATAAATGAGGGGCCTCCTATTATCTAGAAACACCATGAAGACCTCCTCCAAGGAAGGGGCCATGCAAAATTAAGCCTGCTCTACTCAACATTTTCCATGCATTTACTTCCTGCATGTAGGCCAATAACCACAGCACAACTCAAGCATGGAATG
Source organism: Taxidea taxus jeffersonii (assembly GCA_003697995.1). Classification (NCBI taxonomy): domain Eukaryota; kingdom Metazoa; phylum Chordata; class Mammalia; order Carnivora; family Mustelidae; genus Taxidea; species Taxidea taxus. Next base: position 6,012 of record ML102631.1, read on the forward strand.
TATTTTCTGCTCTGAGAGGAAACAGCATTCATTCATGAAGAATTCTAAGACCTGACTTGTGTGTACTGGCAGGAAAACAGGCTGAATGGATTTTGAAGACATTGGACTGAGGGAGGCATGAGCTGTAAGTCTGGATATGGAAAGATTTAACAACGTATGAGGACTCTTTTGGATATAAGATATTGTGTTCTAGCAATGGAATATGTAACTACCCTTAATAATATTAACTCATTAACTAATACTGTTGTAACAAACTGCCACAAACTTAACAGCTTATAAGACCCCCATGTTTATTATCCCAGTTTCTATGAGCCAAAGGTCTGGACATGGCTTTGTTGGTTCCTCTGCTCCAGGTCTCAGAAGACTGCAATCAGGTATTGACTTGGGCTGGAGTTTCATCTCAAGGTTGGACTGGGAAAAGCTCCACTTCAATATATGTGGTGGCTGGAAGAATTCACTTCCATATGGTCTACTGGACTGAGGGCCTCAGTTTTTTGAGGCTGTCAGCTAGCAGCTGCACTTAGTTTTTTCATATGTGCCCTCTCTATAGGGCAACAAGAATACAATTACTTGCTTCATCAAAAGCCAGTAAGGGAGAAAGAGAGTCTCCTAGCTGGATGGATTCCAGTGTTTTTTTAATTAAAAATTTATTCATTTTATAGACAGAGAAAGTGAGAAAGAGCAAGTGAGTGAGGAGAGGGGAAGAGGGAGAGAATCTCAAGCAGACTCCCATGGAGCCCAGAGCAGTGCTCAATCTTATGACCCTGTGATCATGACCTGAGCTGAAACCATGAGTCAGGTGCTTAACAGACTGAGTCACTCAGGCTCCCCTGGATGTATTACAATGTTTGTAACGTAAGAGAAATGATGTCCTGTCACCTTAGACTTAATTCATTGCTTAGGAGTAAATGAGAGTTTGTTTCCAAACTCATGTAAAAAAGATAATACAAGAGAAGAATACCAGAATGTGAGATGTTGTGGGGGGCCATATCAGAGGCTGACAGATTAATACATTGCTGGGGAGTAGGGCCCATGACTCGCCCAATGACCTCAGGCTAATGAGGAGAAGATACTGAAACTCGGACAAGTATTCATGCCAGGTACAGAAGACTCAGGGAGATAGGGATAGTACAGTGCATTTAGTATGTGCTATTGAAGATGCCACTATCTGACTGTGCTCCACTGAAAAACGTTCCCTCCACTGAAGTCATAAGAAATAAGTTCCTGAGGATGGGGGGCTGCTATTTCTCTATACAGAGTTTGGGCAAAGAAGATGCTGCTGTACAAACAGACTCCCTGATATCAAGGGGGGCGGTAAGAGGATCCTGGCATGGCAGAGGCCAGACAGCAGCACTCAAAAGGGAGGAGCAAGGTGGGTTAATTACTACAAAGGAATACAGTCCTTATTTCTATTACATATACCAGAAAAAAGGCATAAAAGTGTATGAAAGATTTTTAGCCCAACTCTCTGTGCATTTTTATGTCTGATTAGGAAGTACTCATACATCATAGGTAGACTGAGGCAATAAGATCAAACTACATTTTGGAAACAGTGGTGACATAAGGTACTGGACAGGTATTTGGAGTGACCTCGACTTTGAAAATGTCGCTTGGCCTTGCTATATCCATTTTTTTGTGTCTTTTATTTTTCAGTCTGTTAAATACCTCTTGGATGTCTTTTTTGTGTGATGCTATTTTTGAAACTTATCAGAGAATCTCATGCCACATCCCAGATTTGCTAGAACTCTGATGTGCTGACATACCCAAGGACAATACAGAGATCGAAGAAATTTTGTAAGAATATATAATGACCTTATTAACGAGAATCCAAAGAATAAAGTGGGGTGACAGCATAGAGAGTTTTGAGGACTACAGGCAGAAGTGTCACAAAATCCTTCATGCATAGGTGATCTTTGAGTAGACCTGAATAAAATGAAGAAGCTCTATGATTCTGGGGAACAGTAAATACAAAGACCCTATGTAGAGAATGTTATTGGTATATATGAAGCATCATAAAAGGGTCAGGGTGGCTGCTGCTCAGGGAAAGAGTGAGAGAAATTTCCAGAAATAGTTAGGGTTATGGAAGTATGTGGAATTTAGACCATTCCAATCACTGTCTTGACGAGGTCATACTTTTGCTACACAGAGTGCCCAGTTCAAAGGGCTACCTTTAGTTTTTACTTCATCTGAAACCAGCCTCTCACTGGAAATATGGAGAACCAAGTTTAAGTTTTATAAAAATATAAATTAAATTCTGTAACATCTGTATGTGTCAGGACTTAGAAAAACTAGGACTCTCCGATGCCATGAGTTGAGTATGTGTTAGATTTATCATTCTATGTAAAACTGGTAAAAGACTAATAAAAGTTTTATAGATTTGGCCTATATAATGAATACTTCTCATAGAGTAAAAAGAATTTTTTAATATAACCCCTGGTGTTTCCAGACAAAGGCATCTTAATTACAAAAGAGACCTCAGTCAGCAAGATTAGCTGAAGAAGCAGTGATTGGGGAGAAGGAAATTGTTGGAGTCACTGAAGGCCACTTTGCACTCCATGAGCTTTGCTTAAAGGAAGAACAATCATAAATCAAATATCAAATCAGGAACACAGGGCCTAGTGAGCTGAGTGTCGTCCCAACGACATTAACTTTGTGATCCACAGCACCTGTGAATATGTTACCTGACAAGGACAGAAGGCTTTTCAGGTGTGATTAAATCAAGGATCTTGAGATGAGGAGATTATTTTAAATTATCCAAGTGGGCCAATGGATTCATGCAAGACCTTATAAGACATAGACAAGGCGGACCAGAGTCAAGGAGAAGACTGGAAATATGCTACATTGCTGGCTTTGAGGATGACAGATAAAGCCATGAGTCAAGGAATTCTGGCAGCCTCCAGAAGCTGGAAAAGTCAAGAGTAGGGGGTCTTCCCTAGCGCCTCCAGAAGGGAGGCAACATGCCACACTTTGACTTTAGCCCAGCTGAAGACCCTCACTGGACTTCCAACCTTCAGAAACAGAAGAGAATAAATGTGTATTGTTTTAAGCTGTTAAGTTTGTGGTAGTCTGTTATAAAAAATAAAAACAGTGTGGAACAGAGGGAAACACTCAATTAGAATCATACCCAAAAGGAAAAGCCCAGATTAAGTCTTTTCAGGAATACTACATAGACTTTAGGAGAGGACAAGAGTTGCCCAATCTCCCAAGCTAACTTGAAGGGAAGAATGACAAGCCTCGTTCGGTTTCATTTCTAAGTAGGAATTTCTTGATAGGTCTGGGCATGTACACACGGTATGGAATGCAACAGCTGGCTACATCATTACTTGTGGCTTTTCTTGAACTTTCCCTAGCAGAGAAGCAAATGGCCTCTGAAAGTCCTATAACCTGTGGCTGAATGCTGGTCTCTTCACTTAAAAGTAGAGAAGTAACATACAGCGTGCCTCATTTCTCTTATCTGCCATGTATCAAATTAATTTATTTGCCTCATATGGTTGCTTTGAGGATTAAGAGAATATTTAAAACCAACTGAAACAACATAAAAAAATAAATAAAAACAAGCATCCAGCACAGTAAGTATGTGCAATAGTTTTGTAATGTTATTCTTTGGTATTAATGCATTTATAAGATGAAAGGGAAAATACACCCTATAGTACATTCTACCTAGTATTTCATAACAGTTCTCCTAACTTTTTGCAATTATTTTATCTTAACTTGTACCAGTCATGAAACTCACAACAAACGTCATGATAACTAGTTTACATTGACAAAAGTATAAAAATACATTTAGGGAAGGAATAAAGCCAGGCATTAAGTGGTGGGTGCCAGTAATTTAGTATCTAAACCACATTAACCAGAAGTTGTGTTTTATCAAATCCTTTGCTTTCAATTCCTTGACTTAAATTTTGAGGGAGGTATTTATGAACTATTTTCTCATTGCTCTCACACAGATGATCAACACAGGAGGCTAGAGAAGGGGCAGGGAATATGGAGGAACAAGCAGAAGTAATTTTAGGAGATAACAATGACTGTGTATTGTCCATCATGATAAACATGTTATGGGCTCAAAGCGTGGAAAAGAGGCATTTAATTAATATTGTGGGATGAAGGAATACATGCACAAGAACTTTCTGGTGCTTGCTCTGAATCAGATAATCAGTTCATCTTCACAACAACTTTGTAAGATAAATCTTACTATTCTTGTTTTATCGGTCCTCTTTTCATTCATGTTATTTTTTACTGGTGATAAAACTCAAACCCAGGGGATTTCACTAATTTGCTCAAGATAACATTTAATGATACTGGGATTCAAAACCAAGTCTGGCATGGTAATCCAGCCATCTGAAGCCTTCACATAACCACATTAAAAGCATGATATGGAGATCATGGATGCCATCTTGACAGTGGTCACTTTTCCTAAGACACAAGGGTATAGTCAGTCTGCATGAGATGGGGGAGGGGAGCAGCAGGAGGCTGAGCAAATATACTTCCTAAGCTGTCTAAATGGGTACTATTCCCCCAGTGGGATGGAACCCCTTGCCTTTAAGGAATAAATGGTTTCCATGACCTAAGTTATTATTCAGTTAGGATATACAATCTAAAATTCTTCTGTGGAAGTGTTCAATCACTGTATTATCCACTTGAAACTATTATTGCACTGTATGTTAATTCACTGTAGTTCAAATAAAAAATTTCTGAGTGAAAAAAAATCTAACAAAGAGTAAATGCACAAAATTGTGAGCCTACTTTATTTCAGGCTGCTACCTATCAAAAGTAGATGTTGATGCAGGTAGACCAGGACCAATAGGGTTGGTCCTTTGGAACAGGCTAGTTCAGGCCAGTTAGATTCAATTATAGAGAAAAATCTGTTGCTCAATGACAAGCTGTTGCTCCTACTGAAGTCCAAGCGCATTCAGCTCAGAACAATCCTTCCTTTCAGCCAAAACAGCTCCAAGTACATGCCCTGCTGAAAGTGGGTTGGTACCACCACCATATTCCAAGGCTGCACAAAGGTGTGCTTATTACTCATTGCCATGGTGATGTTCACAAACTATGCTCATGACAGTATTTCTCCCTATGCAAAATTTACAGCCTCACCTCCTAGAATGTGCCAATACAGTTTTTAATAGCTGCATTTATTTGGCTGACATCTATGTATTTTTTTGCACTATTTCCTTAATATATCAGTGGAATTCTACTAGTATCCTCATCTCACATTAGGTAGAAAAGTTCTAGCTTTGATGGAGCAAATGCATCTTAATTCTATACAAAATATTTAGCATACAAATATAGACATATTTTAGGGTTACATTTATACTAGCAATGAATTTTTACATTATGTTAGAAAACCAACAGTGAGCCACTTTGCAGAGTTCATAAAACCAAACTTCCTTCTTTGAGTTCTCCAGATCTATTTGGTCATAATTATGTTTTTATATCATGATTCAAAACAGAAGAGGAAAATATTATTAAGGATCAGCTACTTGAAGATGAATCATACTCATATACCAAATATTGGAGTATCAGTAAGCTTCTCCAAATCCTAAGGACTGTCAGAGCTATGTATTTTATTTGTATCTTTTAAACACCTGAGTCCATGACTATATCAAGCAAATATACATCCCAGTGTTTGAGGTGAAGTAGCACAAAACTACTCAAAGGTAAATATTCTTTAATCTAAGAATCAATGTAAGAATCACATTGAATAGCATTAAGTACATTTTTACATATTCAAATAAAAAATTTCTGAGTGAAAAAAAAATCTAACAAAAAGTAAATGCACAGCCTATCTTCTCATTATTTGGTTCTCCCCACTAGTAAAATATGAGCATCACTCATATACCCATGCTAAACATTATTTGGTGTTAAAAAAAAAAAAAGCTGATAACAAATATGCTTGTGGTAAATAATGGTTATAATAACTACTGATTTTTTAATAGTCTGACCAATGTGTTTAAACAGTGATGAAATCTGCATATAATTCTAAATTATGGTAATTCTATGCAAGACAAAATTATGGTTTTTCTAATATTATTAAGGCTGATTCTTTTTTTAATTTATTTTTTTTATTTCTTTTCAGTGTTCCAGAATTCATTGTTTATGCATCATACCCAGTGCTCCATGCAATATGTGCCCTCCATAATACCCGCCACCAGTCTCTCCCAACCATTTTTTGATAGTTTATTTGATTGCAAAATATTATCTATGATCTCCAAAGAAAATATTTTAACTATAAGTATACTGAACTCACTATTGAATTCATAAAATTTATAAAATAACTTGTTAAAATAGGTTCACTTACAAAATTAAGAAAGATTTAATTGTTAATAAATACAGCTGAATTAATGAACATTTAATTGTATTTAACCATATTAAGTCAAAGGGGAGTAAATAGATGTAAAGAAGTAAAAAATCCATGATTTCTATAGGCAGGGAAACTATGTGAATTTTCTCCACCTTTCCTAAATGTTATAACTTAGAAAAAGAGCAAAGAGAAAAAAAAGCTGATTCACAGTTATAAAATATATTCAAGTTCACCCTATTTTTCTTACAAGAAAAATCATTATCAGTTAAGAACAAAGTTGCCTTCCATCTTTTTATATGTGAGAATCTTTGGTGTGCTATCAACTAGCTCTTTCTAAATCAAACCGATATTGGCTAATACAGATTCACTGCAGGGACTAAGTAACAGAATTGATACAAAACGACAGGGACAACTTCACTAGAAAATGTAAGGACTCATCCATAATGTATCTATTGACTTGAAGAAGTATTGAACGTCACTGCTTCACCAATAACTTAGAGCAAGTTGCAAAGTACTGTGAACTTAACTATTTCTGAGTCTGTATTTCAGCTATGGTAGCAGGGCTTACATATCACCAAATGGACAGTTCTTAAAACAAATGAGTCCAAAATCACTCTCTTTTTCTCCCCCCATGTGTTCTCTACTCCTTGTTTTATAGAATAATTTGTGTTACCACTATGTGACTAATGGCAGGCTGCTAAATAAGAGGAAATATGTAAATAAATAGGATTCATGTTTCCTGTTGATGAATCTTAACTTCGTAATGCATTTATTAAGACAAGCACATGTAAAAATACTACATTTATTCCCCCTTCCTTTCTTCTTTTCAGTCTTTTTTTCCTCTCTCTTCTATGTTTCTTTCTCTTTTACCTGACCTCCCTTTATCTTTATAATTTATTTAAAACATATACTATATGCAATGGACACCAATTTAGCTCAAGGACCTAGCACTGAAGGATTTTACTGTTAGTGAGAAAATAAGACAGGTATATAAATAACTTAAATAACATAAAAAAATTAAAATGTCATGGCAATGACACAGATGATTCATAACTTTGGGTTCTTTCTCCTCCCTTGATTCTATTTTGTCTCTTTTTTCCCCAAGGTAGAAAATGATGTGATTCAGGCAGGATTTAAGCTAGAACTGCAAGAGTTCTTTTTGTGTTCTCCACATTACTTGCTCATGATATATCTATTCCCACAAATTCTGTCATTTTCATAAGAAGAGCGAGGGTAGTTCAGAGCATTAGCCAGAGATTTTCACCTGGTGTGTAACAGGACATCCTGGAAGTGGGATATAGTTCACAAGTACACCAAGATATGATTGATCCCTTCAGCTCCACTGGGAGAGCTGGTAGGTTTCTTGTCGTTGTAGTTGCCGTTGCTTTTGTGGTTTTTTTTCCCCCTTAATGAGCTTTGTGAACTATCTTCAGATTGCCATATAAATAAAAAAAATTATCAATTTTTTAAAGATTTTATTTATTTATTTGACAGAGATCACAAGTAGGCAGAGAGGCAGGCAGAGACAGAGAGGGGGAAGCAGGCTCTCTGCCGAGCAGAGAGCCTGATGTGGGGCTGGATCCCAGGACCCTGGGACCATGACCTGGGCCAAAGGCAGAGGCTTTAACCCACTGAGAAACCCAGGCGCCCCTATCATTTTTTTAAATACATGTCACAGATGTGAAAACTTCCAGCATAGCACTAGGAACAAAAATATTTTGGCAGTCAACACAAGCTAGCAGTACAAAGATTTACTTTTGCATTCTTATTTTAAAACTTGCAATTGGTAGGCAGACTTACAATTTCTTCTCCCTTTCCTTCTCTCTACCCTTGACACAAATAAGAGTCTCAGAAAAAACATCCATTGCCAATATTTCAGAATATCTTGGGGATTTTATTTTGAAATATGCTAAATTCCTAAATTAATAAGGGAATAATTATTCATTTAAAAACATTTAAGTCTTTTTAACAAACAGAAATATATCAGATATCTGTATCCTTTCAGGTTTATAATATGTCTTCCAGTATTTCTTTGTGCTCTTTATGTAGATCACAAAACTGCTCATGAATATTAATATTAAACCATAAGACTATATATATATAAACTATAAAAAATATATCATTTTTCTATTACAAATTGGACCACTTTTTCATTTTTATAAGTGATCATATTATTACACAGGAATATTATTGACTGTATTTTTCTTTCATTTGACAACACTACTGAATCTTGCAATTATGGTGGACTTATAGTTGTTCTCTTACACTTTCTAGTGTCCAAGGAAAATATACTATCAAGAGATTAAAATTTTACAAAGTTGAGAAGCTCTTTTAAGACAGTGTGTAACACATTGCTGAAGCACAAAAAAAATGAAACAAACAAACAAAAAAACCTTTCTTGGGCCAGGAAACAGAAGAAAAAAATAAGAGTTTATACTTATGTGTTCAAAATTTCTTCCCTGTAGCAAATTACCTCAATGTGATTGAGTGTTTAGTGCAATTTTTGATTTATACCATATATTTTTCTTTTTCCCCTTTTCCAGGTTTACTGAAATACAAATGACATATGACACCATGTGAGTTTTGGGTAGAGAACATGATGATTTCTTACATGTGAATACTACTGCAAAGTGATTAGGGCAATAGGATTAATAAATACTTCTATCACCTCACATAATTACCTTTGTGTGTATATGTGTATGTGTGCTAAGAATACTTAAGATATAATTAAAAATAGAATGGCCACATAATCCACCAAATCCATGTCTGGGCTTATATCCAAAGGAGGTGAAATAAAGATCTCAAAGAGATATCTTCTCTTTGATACAGTGCTATATCCACAGAAGCATTATTCACAATGGCCAAGATAGGGAAACAACCTCAGGGTTTCTGTATGGATGAGTGGATAAAGTTGTGGTGTATGCACAATAGAATATTACCCGGCTGCCAAAAAGAATGAAATCTTGACATTTAGGAAAACATGAATGAACCCAGATGGCATTATGTTAAGTGAAATAGAGAAAGACAATTACTGGACAGTATAATTTACATGTGGAATCTAGAAAAGTCAAACTCATAGGAACAGTACAAGACTAGTCACCAAGGAATAGAGGGAAGGGGAAATGGGGAAATGCTAGTTTAAGGGTATGAACTTCCAATGATAAGGTAAGTAAACTCTAGGGATCTAATGAAAAGCATATTGACTATGGTTAACAAAACAGAATTCTCCCATCTGTCCTTATTAAGGTGACAGTAGTGAATAACTTCAGCCATCTAAAGTCCAAATTAAGAGGCAAACATAATAAAGTCCATGTAGCCAAGGGCCATTCCTAGGTTTATTTATGAATAAGGCAAGTTTGTTTTTATGATCTTTTGTCCTTCCATTCCCACAGTCTCCTTTTGTTCTCTAATGGTTCTCATACCCATGGCATAGGCTTTTATTTATTTACAACAGTCTTCTGGAAACCCAGGATCCTAAGTTGACCCTTTAGACCTTTTCCAAAGGCCTCTAACTTCTGGAACCAAGATGGTCCCTTCTGAGTAGCTTCCTACAGTCCTTAGCTCTCTGCAAAGCAGGCATAATAGCTCACCTGTACCCATATAATAATGGGTTATAGTAGATTATACTGCTAGCCCTTGAGGTAAAATACTTGCTCTTAAGAGATTTTCTGTAGCTCATAGCTGAACACTATAGCTGTTGTGCTAAATGATTGTCAATGGTTTAATTTTTTTTACCCATATTTATCTGTTAATTTTGTTTCATGGTCTTAAGGAAATGCAGTTTTCCTTACATGAAAATATAAGTAAAGTAGTCTTGGCCTGAATAGGACCTTTTAGAATGCAAGTGCCAAATAATTAGAAAGTTCCAATTTAAATAAATATATATCAATAGCATACACATATACATAGACATTTCCAAGATTGTGTATGTTAAACTATTTCACTACCTTTTCTCTTTCACTTTGCTGTGTTTTGAAAAACTCAGCATTCTTATAGGATTGTGAGTCAATCATGGGTAGAATTTGCAGGAATTCGGTGAAGTTATTATAACATTCAATCTAATATTTTTTTTTTCAGTCTAATATATTTATTTCTGCAAGATTTCTTCTTTGGACTGAGGTGTGTATTAGAACGTCATTAGCCTCAAATAGCGAGTGGTCTATAAGTCTCTAAAAATCATTTAAGTCAATTTATCTCTGTCTCCTCCAAGTTACTCTGCATCTAAGGGGTTGAAGCATAGAGAAGGCAGGGTGTGGCCCAGGTAACCAGCCTGTCATTCTTAAGATAACAATACACCTATTTCTAGAATTTCTGATCCCCCAAATAAAAAATAAATAAAATTTCTGACTCAAAATTCTCTCAGGATTTAAGCACATCACCTATCCTCCTCCTTAATAAACATACTTAAGTTCTTTTTTTTATGTTAGTATCACACCCTCAGTGTCATCAGGCCATATCCCCAGAGTCTTTGTAACTATGACTTACCCCTTAAATATGTTCTCTACCATTTTCAGTGCTTCCATCTTAGATTAGTACTTAATATAGTCTTATCTAGGCTGTTTTAATTATTTTTTCAATGTCCTACTCTTCCTCTCTTTCCTCGGTTGAATTGACTTTCCACTATATAGAAAGTTTTCTCTATGACGGCATCACTCAACTCTCTATAAACTATTAATGTCTGTTACACATACACACTCACACACACACATGTCTGGTACATTTTATTGCTTCATGTTGCTTGAAAAGGTCATTGGATCATTTTTCTTCACACTTATATGTTTGGAAGATCTTCCCTTTTCCAAAATCTACTTGAAAAAATGTTATTTAATCATTACTTAACATTTATACTGTAACTACTATTTCTTCTGAGATTCTAGAAAGAATCAGTGATTTCTTCCTCTAAGTTCTCACAGAATTTTGTGCCAGTGTTCAATAATAGCAGTATCACTCTGAATGCTGATATTTTGTTTACTTTCTGACTTTCTACCTACAAGATTCACTGTGGAAATGTTCTGGGTGATTATTTGTGTCTCCTACCACTTACCATAAACAACACATTCAAGGTACAAAATAAGTCAGTAGTTTTTTTTTTTTTTTTAAATCCTATGTTCTATCATAATCTCTTCTATGACTTCAAAAATATAGAAAGAGACCTGGGCTCTTATTAAAACTATTTTTTAAATTTCTAAATTCTAACTTAAATTCAGAAAATTGAGCTCCTTATGAAACCAAATAATGCCCTCAGAAAGACTTTTGGGAAAAATTCTTCTGTCAGGATTCCTGGACATGGTAGCAGCTGAAAATATAATATAGATGAGAACCAATTAAAGGAAGTTCTTAGCCATCCACCATGGCTGACAATGCCCTACAGTTTCTTGAACAATCTACAGCTAACTTGGCTATAGCTGATGTGTCTAGGAGCTTTGGGAATTTGGGTGTGGGACTTTCCACAAGCCACTAATACTTATAACATCCAGTATTAACCTGAATACATTATGAGGCATGGTTCTGAGCCCTCATTAAACACTGAATTCTCAAAATAGCCATATGAGGTCTTATCTCCATTTTATGAGTGTGAAAAAAAATGAGACTTAGAGAAGATAAATAACCCATCCAAAGTCAATGGGCTTGGAGTCAGACAGCCCAGAACACAAGCACTCTAGTCCATAGCTTATGTTTTTACACAGCTCCCCATTAAAAATTACCTATAGATGGAGGAAGCAAGATGGTAGAGGAGTAGGAAACTGAAATGTCATTAGGTCCCAGGAGTTCAGCTAGATAGTTATCAAACCATTCCAAACACCTACAAACCCAACAGGAGATAGAAGAGAAAACGCAGTAATTCTAGGAAAAGAAAAACGACCACTTTCTGAAAGGTAGGACGTGTGGAGAAGTCTGAATGTATCTGAATCTGAAGTCATGGGAAGACAGCCCGTGGGGGAGGGGTCGGCTCCCAGCAAGCGGTGGAGCAGCAGAGCATAAAATCAGAACTTTTAGAAGTTGGCTCCACTGAGGGACATGGCTCCAGAGGCTAAGCAGGGGTGGAACCCTTGCAGGGACAATGTGTCCTCAGGACCCTTCACTTCACAGAAAGACCAGGGGTGTCTGATGTGGCAGAGCTCCCAGGTATTGGAGTGGGGAAGTCGGCTTCAGACACAGAGCTGAGGAGGGGGCTCTCAGCTCCAGGTTACCTTAAACCATGATCCAAGTCACAGTCTGGCCACTGCTCTTCGAGCAGGGACCCCACAAGTGGTAGACCCGGGAGACTCACCTTCCTCCTGGAAGGAGCAGTGGGAGCACACGGCAGGAATCTGCTGGGTTTGGAGACTCAAATGGGACTGTGCGCCAGAGACAGAAATGCTCCATCTCAGGCCGAGTGAGCTCAGAGCGCGGCCAGAGACCAGGGAGATGGGAGGGAGTGACTGCTTTTCTCTGAGGGCGCACTGAGGAGTGGGGCCCTGAGCTCTTGGCTCTTCCGGGAGGATATTGGGAGGCCGCCATCTTTATTCTCTGCCTACAAAGCTCTACGGAAAGCCTTCAGGGAACAAAAGCCCCCAAGAGCGAACCCAAGCAGATTACTTAGCCTGGCCCCTGGCAAGGGCGGTGCAGTTCTGCCTCCGGCAAGACATTTGAGAATCACAGCAATGGGCCCCTCCCCCAGAAGATCAGCAAGAACATCCAGCCAAGACCAAGCTCAC
>ML102631.1:24010-37836 GCA_003697995.1 Taxidea taxus jeffersonii
ACACACACACACACACACACACACACACACACACAGTGTTATTACTTGCCACAATTCAGAGTTCTTGTCTTATCTTTATGTTGGGATATAGAAGAGTTGTCCCACTTAATAGTTAGAAGGACTAAATCAGGGATTCATATTCAGGTCTGGAAACTCTTACGTCAATTGTTTTTGTTTTGTTTGTTCTTTCCTTGCCCAACTTCAATATCTATGTAGTTTATGGTTCTTACTCTAGTCCGAGACATGAAGTAGTGGTCTCTTATACACATGCACATTACTGGATAGAAAGCAAAGATAAAAAAAGGGGCAGCATTCAAGTGTACAAGTTGGCTCCGTATACACATATATTCATCATAGGACCAATGGCCATTGTTTTATTACATGGTGTTATGACATTTCATCTACTGGTCCATTTGTTTAAGGATTTTGACCATTTCCTACATAGAATGAATTTTCTGGGGTCCACACATATTGAGTCATATAGTTCAATGATCCGTTTTCTCATCTTATGGAGTATGGCATTGTTCCTTCCAGTTCCTCACAGATGTATTGCAGATCGATAACTGCTTTTTCTCTTTATTCCCTCCCCACCTCCAGTATTCTGACCTTTACCATGGTACCCAAGCTTCAATTTTTTGTGACTTCTCTGCTCTACTTTAAAGATGGTGTGACACTTTGGGCATAATGTGACCACACGGAACAGCAATCAGAGTTGATCTAAAGTTGCTCTGTGAAATTCAGATTCTCAATGCTTTGCAAAATTCTCTGTATGTATATTTGTATGTTTGCAAATAGAGACACTGCTGCTTCTAAAGCACCAGAAAGTATTGTTCATTGTATCTGTGGAATTGCAAATGTTTATTATATTTGTTTTTAAAAATACCACTAGACCCCAATGCCCTGAGGCTAAGTATTAGAATGTCTGACCACGAAATGATGATGAGCTATCTTCATTTAATGTGACATGCAACTAGAGGCTGAATTAGCCTAGTAATATCCCTTTAATGGTATTGCCTGCCAATAATTGTCAGAGTAGCACTTTTTTTTCCAGAATCATCTACTGCTTGCTTTCTGTCACAGTAGGCTTTCACATTATTTGTTACATTTCTTTTTCTTAAGAAGAAGTATAGAAAAAAATTAGAGAGACTTGAAGTTTAATATCCCGGCTGAGATAGAAATAAGTATTCCCTAACTCTGCCTCATGGACGGGCACTTGGATTTAAACCATTCAGTCCATAAACAAATCCTTTGCTACAGAGGACTTTTCTCTTCTGCTTACTAAAAGGAACAAATATTTTGGAAGGCTATTCTGCTACTTTTTAGTGGACGTTTAAAGTGTTTGATAGCTCTGATGCATGACTGCTTCCTTTAACAGCTTCAAACAATTGCTACAAGATCGTTCATTCTGCTGGTTTCACTGAAAAATAGTATTTAAGGAGGAGACAGAGCAAGGATATGCTTGTTTATTATTAACTGTGGTTTTCAATAAGATCTGGAAACTCTTGAGAAGTGCTTCTCAACATCTTATTTCCGTTGTAAAGCTGACGAGTTTGAACTCCAAGAAAACCATTGCTTCATGTCCAACTGGTTTACATCCGAGAGATGAAAAAAATAGGATTTTCTAGGTATGATTCATATCCACAGACCTTTGCAGATTTTCCAGGATTGAACCTCCATTCAACAAGCTTTGATGCTGGCAGGAAGCAAGTGGGACATTTGCTTCTTCTTCTGGATTGACATTTCTGGGGGACCCCGTGTGCCTCTCCCTAGAGCAGCCCCTTCTTACTCTTCAACCTCTGGGATAGTTTCTGTTCTTTCCCAGTGGTGGGTAACTAGAGTGGACTTTGTGGGGTCAGATCAATCCTCATTTCCCTTTCTTAGATTTGTTTAGATTTCTTACTTGGCTCTTTTTTCTGTGTTGGTAATTTTCCCCCCACTCAGGTCTTCCTGAATTAGCTAAGGATGTCTAGCTACTTTCCAGGTCTCAGTGAGATACAGACTGTAGGTCTGTTCACATCTAAAAATCCACATCACTAATACTCATCACGAACACCAAAAAACATGAAGCCAATAGTAAGTCCATCCAAGTTAGCTATAACCCTACACCCCATGCTTCCCACAGTTCTTTCCACATCAAGGTTCGTTTCTTCAGAAATAACCCAGAGGGAGAGAATGGGAAGTTGGGAGAGATGTGGCAAAGGAAAGATACTCAGTGAAACTGGTATGTGTGTGTATAAGGAAAAACAAGATTCGTGTTTCCCTGTTACTAAATTTTAGCACCTTGATTTAATTGCACCGCCCACAGCATGATAACCTCAAAGTTGATTCTTTTTGACTTCAGTGACATCTGTTGGTGAGGGCAGAGCTGATTAATCTCTGGTTTGGCTCTTCTGACAAAAATCAACCCACAAAGCTGCTCTGGGCTTGGGCAGATGTTTCCCTTTATTTTATTCACTCGGATTCTTCATTGAAGAGAACCTTGCCAACTGAATTGATTGAGTCCTTGTCAATAAGAATAAAATGCTGAAACCTGGAACTTCATAGAAATTTCAATAAAATGCAAATCTGACAACTGTTCTTTCAGCAAACCTTCCCTACCTTCAAAATATGTGGAGGGGAGCTGAGGTCACAGGTGGATTTTGATTTTGGGTCTAAGTTTAGAATGGGTATGGTCAGAACATGTATCAGCTAGAATATAATAAGCTCTCTCATGTTCTCATGCCTTGTACTAAAATTGGGCTGGGCAATTCCACAACTGACATGAGAAATGAAAGTATCCGGTATCATTATTTTCACTGAAAATACTAACCAAAGGTAAAATATTTATAATCTGGATCCCAGGCAAAAGGATGGGGTCTCAGAGCTACATTTATTCAAGAGTGACCAACACTTGAGTCACATTCCTGACCAATCAAATTAGAATTTCTCTGACCTTGCTGGCCATCAAGGCTTTGAAAATTTCTCATGGGAGAAATGTGCGGCTGGGGTTAAAGCCTAAGAGTATAGAACTTTCTGGGGGGGCTTTAGAAAATGCCAAGCCATGGTCTGACCCCTACGGCTACACCTAACTAATCCTCAAATTCTACACAAAATTACACCACCTCCTTGAGCCTCAGTTTACTTATCTCAAAAAAGGAAATTAGAGACAGCTGTTTAAAGGCACATAGATCAAGGAAGTAAGAGGTTCGGTTACATATTAAATGTTTAGTGCATTTAAATTCCCTCCAGTCTTTGCTTCTTTGGTCACATTTACCTTTGGATAAAATAATCATATTTACAGACATTTCCTTTCTTTTTTTTTTAAGATTTTATTTATTTATTTGACAGAGATCACAAGTAGTCAGAGAGGCAGGCAGAGGGAGAGGGAGAAGCAGGCTCCCTGCTGAGCAGAGAGCCTGATGCGGGGCTCGATCCCAGGACCCTAGGATCATGACCTGAGCCGAAGGTAGAGCCTTAACCCACCGAGCCACCCAGGCGCCCCCAGACATTTCCCTTCTTTCAGTGGGCTGTCTCTTCTCCTAAAATTGTTATAATACATAATTATTACTTCCTAAATTAGAAAAAAAATATGCTTAATACAAAATTCCAATAAAAGTGGTAGGTAGAGATGAAGCTATAGGATAAGGACCACCCCCTCCCCCCATTTTACTCTGATGGATTTGAGGTGGGTTTTTTTTTTTTCCTACAAAACCACTCCAATATGGCACTTCTGACATCACATTAGTATGCATGCTTTTTTAAAAAAAAAAGATTTTGTTTATTTATTTGATAGAGAGAGATCACAAGTAGGCAGAGAGGTAGGCAGAGAGAGAGGGGAAAGCAGGCTCCCTGCTGAGCAGAGAGCCCAAAGTGGGGCTCGATCCCATGACCCTGAGATCATGACCTGAGCCGAAGACAAAGGCTTTAACCCACTGAGCCCTCAGGTGCCCCAGTACACATGCTTTTAATCAAGCTTTTTAATATATTATGTAAACACTGAGATGGATAGGGCCTTTTTCCTCAAGGGGGTGGACATATACTAAGAATTAAAATTCATGATATCATTATTTCGCTTTTCCCTCATATCTCTGAAATTCTTTTAATTTACATATTTCCCTTATAATTTTTTTTCCAAAACTGTTAGAATCTGTGTGTGTGTGTGTGTGTGTGTGTGTGTTCTGTGTGTGTATGTGTTGATTTGTTGGCCTGAATGACAGAGAAGTTTTATTATGGCAGCATATGTAAAACAGATTCCCTTCAATAGAGTCCCTTAGAAAGAGGATGACGATAATTGTTTTAAAGGCTCATTTTGTTTTTGTTATAGGAACTTCTGTCAATTCAAGCTGGAAAGAAATTCTTGACAACAAGTCTCAGTGTTTATAACTGAACACAAGATTAACTTCATGGCTTTATAACAAAGTATCCATTGATTGGCAAAGTAAGACTGAACTGCTTTTGCTGTAGAGGGAAAACATGGGGCTATGAGAGGCCCAGGGACAGTGCAAGAAAGAACATTCTTTTCTTTAAAAAAAATTTTAATTATAACGAATTTTTGGGTAAGTGCTCATTATTAAAAATTCCGGCAAAATATGAAAGAACACAAGAAATTACTCACAGATAAGTACCACAAAGTGGGATTTTACAATGCATGCTATTGTTAACTAAAATGTTCTTTTCACTTGAATTCGATAGAATAAGACTGAATGAAAAACTAAAGGAATTTAAATAAACTTCAGTTATTTCTGTGAAAAAGATAGAAGGACATAAAAATTAAGTGTTTGAAAGAACGCAAAAATTGTTCAGGGTAGAGCCATTATGTACTTTCAATTTTATGTTTCAATTTTAAGCAGTTTTGGTTGACTACCTGATGAGACATGATAAAGGCTTGTTCCTGACAATTCCACTTCTACCTCATTGAATTCCTGCATTCCTCTTTAGTTCCTGCATAGAAACACCGTTCACATTTTATCTTAAAGCAATGACCCCCCGCCCCGGACTTGTGCAATATGGAGATCGTGATTCTTCCCACATTTCAATCCAACACTGATTGTATGGCAAATATTGTCTTTCTCAAGGTAAACAACACTTTTCTGTTGTGCAACCACATTTTTCCAAGGTACATGATGTGTGTTCTTCATTTAAATGACTTCGAAAATACCATATTTTATTATTCATTTCACTGTTGGCTAGATTTCATCAAACAATAGCTTCAGGAGATACTCATCCATGGTCTCTGATTTTTTTCCCAATGTATATTTATTGGGAAATATTGATATTTCCCAATATCAATCAATCAAAATCAATAAAAATATTGATTTTTCCCAATGTATATGTATTTCCCAATGTATATTTATGATATCATGTACTAATTTATAGTTTATGACTCATACACACAAATAATAATTTTAGAAGACTAAAATAAAAATCAGAATTGTAATATTTTCTTTCCAACATTTAGTGTCTGCTTCTCTTTGTCAGATGAAAGAATCCTTGATTTTAGAGACCAGCAGCATATATCCCAGTTCACCTGCAAGACGATGTTAGCCCATTTCAAGGCAAGAGCCAGGGAGTAGAGAGAAGTCCTAAAAAGATATTATACCCATCTGCCATTTTCTACCATTCTTTCTATATGCTCATATTACCTATTACCTATAACTAAACACACATGTTACCTGTTTCCTCAATTGCCTATCATGAAGCCGTTGGACTCAATTGGTAATGGTTAACTTTTTAAGATGGCCAATTCCATATTGGACAATCTTTCAAAAGCAGATATAGCAACTGAATCAATACTTTAAGGAATAAATGTAGAATCAGCTCATAACTTTGGCCCCAGAGTTTGCGTATGTTATTTGGCTTCCTAGCCTCTGGAATGCTGCAAAAATCCTATTCCTAGATAATCTAGACTGCCCTTGACCTTTGATCTCTGAATATTAACACCTATCCTACAAGGAATACTCCAGCACGTGGTTCTCAAACTTTAACGAACACCAGAATTACCTGGAAAACTTATTAAAATCAAGAATATGGGGTCCATCCTTGGAGTTTCTGATTCGTAGGTCAGAATTGGTACCCAAATTTTGCTTTTGTAACAAGTTTCCCAATGATTCTGATTCTGCTGGTCAGAATGGAACCCACATTTATAAAATGACTATAACATCATTTTCTTTACATTCCTGGTTTGTAGTCCTGGGTCTCCAGTTTCCATGTATGTCGATCTGACAGAAGCTTCTTTCTGCTGTTAGTCATTTTGGTCTGATGGGCACCCATTAGCAAGACAACTAATAAGAGAATCACAATTAGCTGAGTTCTTATGGATGAGAATGATGTTCTCATTCAGTTACATGACCACCTAGCCGAGCATGATATTCTAGGCTTACTTTTCCCTCAGCACTTCATATACATTTCTTTACTGTTTCATGGAATCAAATACTGTTGTGGATGCCAATCTGAAGGTAACTTGCTTTTGTCTGATTCCACAACTAAAAAAAATTTTTTTTAATCTTTGAGGTTCAGAAACTCCACCAGGCTGTGTCTTAGTGTCTGATGTGGTATCATCTTTCCTGTAATTAAGTTCATGTCTTTGAAATGCAGATTAAGTCCTTTCATCCCAGGAAAATTGTCCACTATTTCATTCCAATAGGTTTTCTTTCTCAGAGGGTCACAATTACCTTTATTTAGGTGCATCCTGTTTTGCTATCCATCCTCTTCCCTCTATTACTCAGAATCTCTGATTTTTTTTCAGTCTTTATAATGTGATTAACTGAAGCCTTCCACTGTCTTATTAATTTGACTTTCAATAGCATTTATTCCTGTACCAGATTTCCTCTGTTGCTTTATCATCTCATTTTTCACCTTTTGGCTTATTTATGTTCTTACAAACATATTCTTCAAGGGAAATTAACAGAAATAGTATAGACAAAGTTTCCTTTTGTCCTTGAGTTAACTTTTTTTTTTTTCTAGTCTGGTCTCTTCTTTGTTCCCCATTTGCATAGTGTTCTATTGTTTTTATTACTTGTTTGTTGGACACAGCTGCTGTATTGTCTTCTAATGTCTTTATGATTATATGGGCAGATAGGTCCAAACCTTCTTATTGCCTAAGAACACTCTTTAGTCTTTTTCCTGCTGTGAAAGCTTCTTTTTCCTATACCACAGTCCTTAAAATATTCTATCAACTTTTGTGTAGTCTAAAGAGAGGGCTGCAGACAAGGGAAGTCTGACTGGTGTTGTAGACAGCCTTCACTGATGTCCGGAACTGTGCTTTCTAATCTCAGACTATTACCAGGGACTATTAAGGCCAGGGGAATGTCTCCTTTCTCTATCCTTTAGCATTTCCTCCAATGTAATCCAAGATCCTGCAAAATTAGCTACCTTCTGATGGTGCTTTTCTAAAATCCTGCTGTGATAAGTTGGTTTCTGAGGACTGCCTTTATGTCCCTATCTCATTTCTTCCGAATTGGTAGGTATTATGGAAAACTCTCAGCATTGAGCTTGAGTTCTCCTCGGTGTCATTTTTAACTATGGTGGGTTTTCAGGAGCCACCTTGTGAAGCACCGAAACGTGTTTTTTATTTTTTCTCTCATTAGTTAAGACTTACAGTTTATATGACATGAGATTGTACCTCCTTCTTAAGTCACTTGCTGATTTTTATTCATTATTGTGAGCATTTTCTTCTGTGACCTGACTTTGCAATCTCTTTTTACCTCCCAAAGATCCTGCTTCTAGCATCTTTTCCCCCCTCTAAACCATAAACTCAACAAAAGTAGAGACCAAGCTATTTGTTTATGATTCACCCAAAATACTGGATATAGTATCTGTATGTAGTACAAGTCTAATCCATTTAATTATTTGGAACATGAGCTTTCTTCCAATATCTTTGTACACATTTTTTAAACCACACAGATAGATTATTTAGTAATAAGATAAAAGCTAAGAGTTCATTGTGTAAAAATCTTGGCAGTGCTCAAGAATGAGTGAGATAAACTATGGAATGGGAAGTAGTAAACATTCAAATGTATTCTAAATTGCCAAAGTCTAATTCATTTCTCAGTATTTGGATTTTAAAGGAGTGGGCATCGTAAACTCAGTCACACTTCATGATCATGCAACCCATGCTTCTGTGTTGAAAAGGTACTGCCATGAAGCTACCAATTAAATTGCCTTTGTGAGAGCTTGCCAATGTCTGTTAAGTTATCCATAGGTGTTTTTCTACAATGCATTCAGAGAGGTGTTTATGAGCATAGATATTGGAGGAGATTATCTGGGTTCTGCTCTTAGCTCTGCCTTTTACTTGTCATGACACTGGCCATGTTTAATCACTCTGTGCCTCGGTTTCTTCATCTATAAAATTGAAGAAACAAGCGTACTACATTATAGATGTTGTGAGAATAAAATGAGTTAATATATAATTAAGACTAGCACAAAATCTCTGTATCAGATAGGTATGCTGTTGTTCATCATGACACTCACTGACATACCAAAATCAAGTAAAGCAACACCCTCAAAAGAGTAGCTTTTTATTAGGCATAGACTCTGATGGAGATAAACGGGCTTTACTATTCCCAACTATATTCTCCTTTCCTGAGTATCTCATATTTAACTTGAGTAAAATATCATCTTCTCCAATCTCCAATTCTCTGATCAGTCATCAAATAATTTAAATGTTTCTAAGACTGATAGGTGGAAATAATTATCCTTTGATATTGTGCTTTGCTGAATACACTAAAAAGAATAACTTAAAATGAAGGCAGACCTTGAAATATTGAATATTACCCACTACAGGAAAGAATGAATAAAGAGAGACAGACTGGGTGGTTTCAGTTGAGAATAAGTATAAATTTGTTACAATAGCAGTGCCAAACGTTATTTGCTAATGTTATCTTGGAACAAATAATATGGTACTTTGGAGTTAGAGCTAGTAATTTTGAAATTAAGTACTATAATTCTGAAATGTATTAAATATGGAATAAAACAAGTGAACTCTGTCCCATATTTTCCAGGGTAATAAGCATCGATGGGATTAAGTCATTTATAATTGACTGATAATATAGATCAATTACTCATATAGACTTAATGGAGCATTATATTGGCTTTCGTTCCTTGAGATAAAAAAACTCTTAAGGGCTGCCTAAATGATGAAATATTTAACCAAAAGATCTTTGGGGGGAAATGATGACATTTCAATACCAGAATGAAACAAATTCTATAAGCTGTCCAAAACTTACCTGAGGGACTGTTTTCCAGGGATCAATCAATGAAATAAGCTTACTTTCCAACTAATAATACTATTTTAAAGTAAAAAAAAAAATTGCTGAGACACTCTGAGTGTTACAGTTACTATTACATCATTCATTTTCCCAACATCTTTCGGAATAGGAGATGGATAGAGTATGGAAAAATAAACCCTTATAAAACCACACTTCCCTTCTCCCTCCCTCTCTCCTTCTCTTTCTTTCTCCCTTCTTCCCTTCTTTCTCTCACCCCTCTCTCTCTGCTCTGGCCACCATCTCTTTGCTCATATGTAGGAGGCCATGACGTAGCCTGAAGATAGATAACAAGAACAATGCAAAAATGAATTAGGAAGCTCCAGGTTTGTCAAAGAAAATGCTTCTAGTTCTTTTCAAATCTCATTCCCTGGATATGTATCAGAAGCAACGCAGCTAATTTTTCAACTTTAAGAGACACAGGGAGGAGAAAATAAATGTCATCATATCACCCACCAATAGATATAAATAAAGTGACCCTCTTCTGACTTTAGAATGCCTACACACATATGATTTGCTGCCCTATCAAATGATGTCAATGATTTATTTTTAAAGCTTCAATTGGACAACCTAGAAGAAATGGATACATTTAGAGAAAAATATGACCTACCAAAACTGAAGCTGGAAGAAAGAGAAAGTTTGAACAGATCAATTACCAACAATGACATTGAATCAGCAATTTAAAAACTCACAAAAAAAGAAAAATAAAAGTCCAGGACTGGACAGCTTCAAAGGTGAATTCTACCAAACATTTAAAGAACTAATACGTCTTTTTCTCAACTATTTACAAAAATTAAGAAAAGAAGGAAAATTTCTTTTTAAAAAAATATTTAATTTATTTATTTGACAGAGAGAAAGAGCACAAGCAGGGGGAATGGCAGGCAGCAGGAGAGGGAGAAGCAGGTTCCCCTCCAAGCCAGGAGTCTGATGTGGGACTTGATCCCAGGACCCTGGGATCATGCCCTGAGCTGAAGGGAGACACTTAACCAACTAAGCCACCCAGGTGCCCCAGAAAATTTCTAAATTCATCCTCTGAGGTCAGGAATATCCTGATATCAAAACAAGACAGAGTCTACTAAAAAAAAGAACTATAGGCCAATATCCCTGATGAACATGGATGCAAAAGTCCTCAACAAAATACTAGCAAACCGATTTGAACAATACATTAAACAAAAATTCACCAGGATCAAGTGAGATTTATTCATAGGATGCAAGGGTGGTTCAATATTTGCAAGTCAACGCACATGCTACCTCACATCAGTAAGAGAAAGGATAAAAACCACATGATAATTCCAATAATTGCAAGCGACACACATGACAAAGTACAATACTCATTCATGACAAAAAGCTCCAACAAAGTAGGTTTAGAGGGAATATACGTCAACATAATAAAGGCCTGATATGAAGAACACACAACAAACACCATACCCAATGGAGAAAAACAGAGAGCTTTTCCTCTAAGGTCAGGAAAAAGAGACAGATGTCTACTCTCAGCACATTCACTCAGCATAACACTGGAAGGTCAGGAACAAGAGACAGATGTCTAGTCTCAGCACATTCACTCAGCATAACACTGAAAAGAAATAAAAAGCAAACAAATTGGGAAGGAAAAAGCAAAACATTCACTGTTTGCAGGTGGCAAGATACTATGTACAGAAAACCCTACAGACCATCAAAAACCTACTAAACTGGTAGATGAATTCAGTAAAGGTGGGGGATATAACTTGATGTACAGAAATTTGTTGCATTTCTGTATACTGATAATGAAGCATCAGAAAGAAAAACTGAGAAAACAATCCCAACCACTTGCAACTGTCACGTGGGCACCAAAATAAAATAACTAGGGATAAACTTAACTGAAAAGGTGAAAGACCTGTACTCAGAAAACTATAAAATACTGATGAAAGAAATTGAAGATAACACAGAGAAGAAGAAGGATATTCCATGCTCATGGTTTGAAAGAAAAAAAATATTGTTTAATATCTTTACTACCCAAAGCAATCTACATAGTTAATGTAATCCCTATCAAAATACTAATAGCATTTTGATAGAACTAGAACGAACAATCCTAAAATTTGTATGAAACCACAGAAGACATTGAATAACCAAAGCAACCTTTTTTTTTTTAAAGATTTTATTTATTTGACAGACAGAGACCACAAGTAGGCAGAGAGGCAGGGAGAGAGAGAAGGGGAAACCAGGCTCCCTGCCAAGCAGAGAACCTGATGCAGGGCTGGATCCCAGAACCCTGAGATCAAGACCTGAGCTGAAGGCAGAGGCCCAACCCACTGAGCCACCCAGGCACCCTCCAAAGCAACCTTTTAAAAGAAAAACAAAACTGGAGGTCTCCAATTCCAGACTGGGTATTCTATTACAAAGCTTTAGTAATGAAAACAGTATGGTATGGACACAAAAATAGACACATGGATCAATAGAACAAAAGAGAAGACCCAGAAATAAATTCACAATTATATGGTCAGTTAATCTTCAACAAAGGAGGAAGGGCTACACAATAGGAACAAAGACAGTTTCTTCAACATACTGTGCTGGGCCAACTGGACAACTATGTGCAAAAGAATCCAATGGGATCACATCCTTGCACCATACACAAAAGTAAGCTCAAAATAGTTTAAAGACCTAAATTTGAGACCCGAAACCATAAAAATCCTAGGAGAAAAGACTCTGACATTGGCTGTAGCAGTGTTTTGTTTTTTTTTTCCTAGATGTATCTCCTGAGGCAAGGAAAATATAAGCAAAAATGGTCAACAAGACATGCAAAAATGGTCAACATCACTCATCATCAAGGAAATACAAATACAAAGAGATACCACCCCATACCTGTCACAATGGCTAAAACCAAAACCACAAGAAACAACAGCTGTTAGTGAGTATGGGCAAAACGAACCCTTGTACACTCTTGGTGGGAATGCAAATTGGTACAGCCACTCTGGAAACCAGTATGGATGTTCCTCAAAAAATTAAAAATAGAACTACCCTACTGTTCTAGTAATCAACTACTGGGCATTTACCCTCAAAATACAAAAACACTAATTCAAAGGGATACATACACCCCTATGTTTATTTCAGCACTATTTACAATAGCCAAATTATGAAAATGCAAGTGTCCATCAACAGAAGAGATAAAGAAGATGGGGTATGCATATATCATGGAATACGATTCAACCATAAAAGGGAATGATATTTTGCCATTTGCAACAACCTGGAAGGGGCTGGAGAGTGTAATGCTGAATAAAATAAGGCAGTCAGAGAAAGACCAATACTTTTAAGATTTCACTTATATGTAGAATTTAAGCAGCAAAACAAATAAGCAAGGGGAAAAAGAGAGAGAGAAAAAGAGAGAGAGACAAACCAAACAACAGATTCTTAACTACAGAGAACAAACTGATGGTCACCAGAGAGGAGGTTGGTGGGGAATAGGGGAAAGAGATGAAGGGGATGAAAGTGTAATTATCATTATGAGCCCTGAGTCATGTATAGAAGTGCTGAGTCACTGTATTGTATACCTAAAACTATGACGACACTGAATGTTAACAATACTGGAATTAAAATTAAAAAGTTAATTTAAAAACCCTTCAATTAATTTTCATGTGTATTTTGCATTGACTTATAAATAATGTCAAAGTACTGTGTAGTCAGAAAATACAGGGTGACATTCTTACCAAGGCAATAAATTCAAATACAACTCAACAAATTAATCTAAGATCTCTAGCATATATTTGGCTGAACACATGACTAATATTTTTATGTGAGTGACTTTTTTATGCCAGTGACTAATATTTTGTTTTTCATGATCATCCTCTTTATAAAAATGATTTTGGTTGATCACATTTTTTGAAAACCCTCACCTATTACAATTGTTAACAATGGAAATAGAAAAGCAATATAGTTACTGTTATTAAACATTTAATTTCACTTTGATTTCTTGTCATATAGGCAAAAAAAAGATTATATGATTTTCACTCTTGGAGAAAAGCAGCATATCAAATTTTCTACAGTATCAAAATTTTTGCTAATACTGATTTTAAGGTTAATGGACTAATTTGACCTTACAGGGAACATATACCATGCCTTTGAGATTAGTTTTAGCATCAAGACAGAAGTAATTTTTTATTCTTTTATTTCTCTTGATTAAACCAGAAACTTTAATATCAAAATTCAACATATACAGATATAAGGCTATCTGATGGTCTACCCTGATAATTAAATTACAACTTGAGAATCTAACAAAATAGATGCCTTTCTCATAGAGCTGCTTATTTAAAAAAAAAAATTAAGATCAACTTACTTGAACTGCTTATTTAAATAAGAACTGCTTATTTAAAAAAAAATTAAGATCAAACAAGTGATCAACTTTTTTTTAAAATTCACACTCTGGTAAAAACTCCATATCCCACAATATTTTTCTCATCTTTGTGCTTAAGAGATAGCACGAGGCTTGGCACAGAAAGCACAGGTTAAAGATTCGTGAAGCTGTGTTAGTGAGGGCATTATTTACATAGTCCAGAACTCTTTTGGGTGACATTCCATTATGAGAGTTTAATGATCTGACAAACATTCTCACTT
>RCUC01134236.1:0-36961 GCA_003697995.1 Taxidea taxus jeffersonii
GCTTTCTAATAAATATATAAAATCTTAAAAAAAAAATCTGCCGACAGATACAGACTCATTTAAATCTTCTGAGAATGACACACTGAAGTATTCTCTAGGATTTTGCTAAGTGTGGCTTCTAGATGGGAGTTCCTTCTGATTCAACAGAGAGGCATATACTAATTACACACATCCACACACAACATGTATTTAAATATGTATTCAGATAGTCAATTCTCAAAAATCTTACCTGTGGGTTTTCCAGTATTCGCTTAACACCATCAACAAGATGTGAGAGAAACTTGGCCCTCTCTGCATTGTTAAACAGGGATCTTCTGACTGAGGCAATCTGTACTAAGCAGGATAATACCTAAAAACAGGCACAACCAAACACAACTGACTGAAAAGATGATACCGCTGCTCCATATTGTCTTTTCCCTCCTTCCCCTCCTAGAATATTCTTCTTTACATATGCGATTAACTGTTCTTTCAACCTCCCTATTATCATGATATAGAAAGATCAAGGAGGGTACAGTGAGGATATTGGAAATAGCTTTGTTAAAAGAAAAAAAAAATCATTAGATCCAAGTTACCCTAACAACTAGTTAAATTCAGTCTGCAAATTCACTTAGGTATTATTCTTTGACCACCCAATGGCTTCTTTGATTCTTTCAAGATATGTATTTAAGGCTTGGAAATAACCATATAATTTGTAGGTTAAGTAAAGCTTTAGGTTTCGTTTTCTCTGCTTCACTAAGACTTTTGGCTAGTCAGGCTTTGCCATAATGAAATAACCAAGTTAGATCTCTGTCCTGGAAAGAACAGGCTTTACCCTGAAAACCGTTCCCCTTTCCCCACGGTGCTAGGTATTTATACTGTTTGCCCCTCCAGATCTGTCTTCTATCCTTCTCCACACTGCTCTATTCCCCTTGGGAGGCTGACTTCTTCTGGTCACTTAGAGCCAGAGCTCCCCCTCCCTCTAGCCTCCAGTAGGCTTCAACCACTGGAAAGTACCAGCAAGAGATTAAGAACAGGAAGAAAAGAGGCACCCCCTGTGGACCCCTGGCTGGGCCATGAATGACAGTGTCCCTCCCTCTGCACCCAGCCCTCCCCTAGGCCACCGCTTCAGTTCTTTCCAGGGTTTCCTCCCCTTACCCCTGGGGCTCCCCATTACTGCACACCCTAGAGGGTACACCTCACCTCACCACTCCTTGCTGGATTCCCTTAGTGTTGCCCACATCTTTACTAATAGTCTTTTCATGAACTACCTCTCGAGTGAGATACCTTTTCCTGAAGTAAACTTAATGATACAAACAACAGTGAATTCATATTTCTACTAAAGCTAAGGTCTACATTTGGAAAAGTACCGTAATAACCAGGAAAACAGCCTACTGTAGAAACACTGTGTAAAACACCCATTACTTTACTGTCTTATCTGTGTGTTTGTACGTTAGCATTTTACATGAAATAATCTGAAATACTAGGCCAATGTCCTTCAGGACCTGGATGAATTTTGAAATTTGATGAGGTTAATTACTGCTTTAAAAGGAGAAAAATGCATCATTTCCAACAGCTCTGTAATGTTATCCAGGATGGTATACAAATTTCCCTTCCCGGGGCGCCTGGGTGGCTCAGCGGGTTAAAGCCTCTGCCTTCGGCTCAGGTCATGATCCCAGCATCCTGGGATCGAGTCCCACATCAGGTTCTCTGCTCAGCGGGGAGCCTTCTTCTCCTCTCTCTCTCTGCCTGCCTCTCTCCCTACTTGTGATCTCTCTGTCAAATAAATAAATAAATAAAATCTTAAAAAAAAAAAAAATTTCCCTTCCCCTCACAGCTTCATTTATCACTTATGTAGCATGTGCCTAAAGGACTTTCAAAAATTTTCTTGGGCAGGATAATCTTCAGTTAGACAATACAAGCTGCATTCCCCACCCCCCACCCTGTCCTTGCCCAACACGCACACTCTAGCTTATGGCTGTTTGAGGTACAGTATAAAGTCAGATTCAAGATGAGACAGAAGAGCTTGGCATTTGCAGCAATTTGTCACTAGACAGGAATAATTTAAAGAGAATTAAATTAAGACTTCCCTACAAGAACCTTTAGGCTATAAGCTTTACCACAAAAGGCTAGATAACTAACCCTAGCATTTGTATGCTTCACTTGGATGATTTTGTACGACAGAATGAACGAGCATAAGGCTCATTCACCACTGCTACTTTCTGGATGTAGGTGAGGCTTTAGAAACTGTGGTCCTGACTCACCAGAGGTGAAAATGAAGGAGGGATGGAATGATACAGGTCAAAAAACAGCTGCAGAGTTGAAGAATCTAAGAACGCTGAAAAAACACAAAATAACTGTTACTGAGTACGTCGTTTGTTGCTAGTGACACATTTACAGCACTATGTACTGGGGGCACCTCCTCTCACAGGGTTCCTTTCAAGGGATAAGCTAAGACAGGCTTTGGGTTTTTTCCTGGTTTTTGTTTTTGTTTTGTTTTTTAAAGCACTAGGTTTTAGCTCCTCTAAGGAACAGATTCATTCCTATGACCCTCAGAGAATTTAAGACAATCAGGGCTATGTTCAAAGCAAGAAGTTTGACTCCGAAAAACATAAAAACAAGCATAAGCACAAGTTCTTTTCTTTGATTTTGTGTTTAAACCTAGAAATGACCTCAAATGAGTAAGGAATCCCTAGGTGATGAATGTGAGAAGGTCAAACTCACATCTGTTAGTAACCCACTAATTAAAAAGGTCCTCCCCAAGCTAGGAACCCCAAGTATGGTTCTTCCAACACCCTCTTCCTCACTGTACCAAGACAGATGCTGACTTTCTCTAAGTTTTCTCTAAAAGCAAACAAGGGATTGCCAGGGGTTCCTCAGACCTTCCGGAAGACACGACGCGGGGCTGAGCAGCAGCCTGTTTCTGGTGGTGCAGTGCTCCTACCTGATCTCCAGCTGGTGGGAATCTGTACTGTGCACAGGTCATCTGAGGACTCATCAGTAGAAGTGCCGATGAAATCAAAGTTCAGGCAGTTATGAGTGAGTTTGAGCAGTTGCATGAGCAAGCCATGCTGACTTTCATCATTCAAGTTTAGATTCTTTCCTGAAGCCTGTAAAAATCACCACATAATGAGCCCCAAACAATAACTCCTCTCTTCCAAGCTTGCTGCCAGACTCCTGAGAAGGCTGTTAAGCCAGAAAAGGAGGGCAGTATTTCAACTCAATGAAGTGATGTTTCCCCTGCAAAAGGGGCTGCACTTCTGTCACCTTAATGTCACTGTGAAAATCCTAGCTGCTTATTTACTATAAAAACACGAAACTGGTATTTAAAGAAATCCCCCTTTTGACACATATGTTTTACATGTTGTAGACATAGTGGCCACAGGGGATTCTGAAGCCATATGGAATGGGTGGTTACTCCATTTGCTCTGAGATCCTGGTTATTTCTAGATGGGGCTGGAGACCTCAGTGACTAGGTGGCTAACTGGTTTTGATGGTATCAGCCAGGAGGAGTCAATCCTCAGTTTTCTCAAAAGCTTTCCCCCCTCAGGGGGTATAACAGCTTTTGCCAGGTAGCTTGCCCAACCCAAGGACTGTTTGGGAATTCTGAGGTAGAACTAGGTAATTGAGGGAAAAGAGGAACATTAACGGGACAACATGAAGAATCTAAACTTGCTTCTAAAACTCACGACATAATGGAAAATGAGACTAAGAAAAAAAAACAACCTGCACAAAACCCCAAACCAAACAACTCAAAATGAACAAACAGCCAAATGCTAACCCCATTTAGCTTTCTACAGGGAGGTCCCTATAGACTGTTATAAATGTGTAGGACTCACAGGTGAACATTTCTTTCCTACTTCAGCTCATCCATAAATGAACTTGAACATCCATTTTCTGTTGTAAAAACAGGTAATTTCCTTATGTGGTAACTGTCTACCCCTTCAGGTTATGAAATCTAAATGGATGTTAAAAATTCAAAATCTACTTTTCCTTACAGATGCTGGTTGTTTATGTGCCGCCTGTAACTCAGCAGGGGGCAGGGGAGCCGGCCTGTTTCAGTATGCTAACAATGCAGCCAGAACCTGCTTTTAGAGCTCTAAGAATCCAAACCCCATAAAGCTAACATGCCTTTATTCCATGCAGGAAGATTTTATGTGGGTATAAAAAAGCAAACAACAAAATCCCAAACTTTGTGGTAAGCCAGATTCCTTGGGATACGTGTTCACTTACTGGGCTTTGCTTAAGGGAAGAGCTCTGAAATAAGGCAAGCCCAATCCCCTCTCTAGAGTCAGTGGTCAGTGTGGCACTTTCTTCCACATCTTGGAGACTGGTGTCATGTGAGAGATGGTAATGGTTAGAGCTGCACCAACTCTCAAGGCGTCAGCTTAGAGCTGACCTTTAACAGGTCCCAACTCATTCTCATCCTTTCAAAGGGGACTGGCAAGGTGGACCCAACCTACAATCTCACCTGTTTTAGTAAATTGCAGGAAAGTGTGAAGATATCAAATAACGATGAATCTCGGAAAGAAGAGGCTATTTTTCTGTGCTTGGTTAAAGGATGCGTGGTGTCGGCCTGTGCAAAAAGATACACCAATTCAAGTTTGAGAATTAATTGCAAAGAAAAAATTTTCATATAGATATCAAGTAAACTAGGATTTCTAATAAAACCAACTTACATACAAAATACCTTTTAAATGTTTAAATCACTGTTAACTCACGTATAATGAGACGATGCAAAGGACAATAAGCTGCTAACAGCTAGCCAGGATGGGTCTATAGCTTACAGTCAGAAGACAGAAAGATGGATGAGCATCTCCACTGCAATTTTAATTTCTTCCATATTCAGGGAGGTAAAATTTAACCAACTGCTGGCAGATACTGTTATTAATTTCTAGCATAATGTATTGTGGCTAGTCTCAGAAACAGATAGTGGTAAGGCTTGGTAAACAATCCTCCTGAGGCTAAAGTCACCACAGAATTTCCAAAGCAGTCATTAACTGACAGCCATTAACTTAGGATGACTGACAATAGCCCATGACACCCTCTGCTTCTCTAACCTATTTTAACACATAGTCTCTATTCTAGAAGTGAGCACTTAATTGAAGGGCAGCATCAGTCTCTCACTGTTTCCTCTGTTCCTCTCTCTTCAGCCAAACTTTAAAGGTTTTTATGGTTAAGAACTCTGTTTTTTACTTCTTTAGTATGCCCTCTATTCCTGACACACAGGCACTTCAGTAAGCAGAATAAAGGGATTTCAAGGTTACCAAGGGAATTTTTAGTTCAACCACCTCCTGTAAGCTTAAATCTCTTCTATATACCCATCAGTTCATTCAGGAGGGGGCTCATCTGCTGTTGGCACGTTAAAGAATAATGCAGCAAGATTTCTGATAATCAAGTTATGGACTCCCCTTGGTTTTTCTTTTTTTTTTTAAACTTTATTTACTTAAGTAATCTCTACACCCAATGTGGGGCTCAAACTCATGACCCCAAGATCAAGAGTCACATGCTCCTCTGAGCCAGCCAGGTACTCCTCCTCTTGATTTTATTTCTAAGTTCAGACAGGGCTGGTAACAGAAATATACTTTCTGATTTAAATCTGACAACCAAAAAAAGAAGAGAAAACTAAGTTTTGCAGAGGTTCAAAATATCCCCCAATTCTAGCTTCAGTGTCATAAATGTCTTGGATAATATGGCATTGCCAGCTTATAGACCATATTCCATATGTAATCAGTTATGCTGATGATAATACAGAGAATAACTGTATACATTAAGTACATAACACACATTTCTAATGTTCCATTAAGAAAGACAAAATTTTGAAGTTTTAAAATATATCAATATTGGTGTGCTATGTGGGGCCAAGCTTCCATGAGGAGAACCTTAACCCCACAATCTCTGTCCTCAGTTAATGCATGCTCTCGTATTACAAAGGTAACAGCGGCTCAATAAGAAGTTACTTGTTAAAAGCACAGGCTCTGGAATAAGATGATGTGGGTTCAGATTCAGATATTGCTGCCTGCTAACTGTGATACCTTAGGCAAATTATTGACCCTTATATGCTTCAGCTTCCTCATCTAGAAAATGGGATGGCCACAGAACCTACCTCCCAGGACTAAGGTGAGAATAAAATTAGCTGCTACCAGTAAAGTGCTCAGAATAGCGCCTGCCACTCCATTATTATTCTGATAGTTACTGACCATAGTGGGGATCGCATGTGACAGAAAACAAACTATGGACTCCAGAGTTTAAATAGCTAGAAGCCAATGCATTTATAACAGTACTACCTCACAGTTAAAATTTCTCAGGGTTAATAAAAAGGTCTGTATAAATATGCGCAGTAGCAACAGTGATGCCGAAGTAATTCACAGCTGGCGACTGAAGGGTGAGATGTCACAACTAATATTAATACTGGCCTATTCAATAATTACAAAATTTTAGCTGGATACAAAAGTAAATGACTAAAATAAAAAATAATAGCCACAGCAAAAGAAAGCCACTGGTGTTTCCTCTGTAGTAACCTGTGACAAGGACTATTCAGAAAGTTATTTGGTATTTAGCAGAATGTCTTAAGCATTCTAAAAAGATGACCAGAAAAGTCTTTAAGAGTAGCACATGGGAATTGAGTTTTAAATGGTTATAAATACATAGTAATTATTTAGCAGACGTTCTGTTCCACTTTTGTGATCCCCTTTTTGGATGCATTCTCTTTCATTAGCAAAGCAGTAATTTACTAAGGTTTTGACTTAGGAATGTTGCTCTCATCTCCCACAATGAACATTAATACCAGCAAGGAGAGCTGATGGGTGGATAAAATGTTCTGGAGACAGATGGGGACCAGGATATTAAGAACGAGGTAGGCCACACGTACAGAGGAAAATCCACTGGAACTATTGTTTCAAAGGGCATTAATCACTTACCGCAAAAGCACACAACTGCCAAAAAAGATCATCCCACACATAGCAGAAAACACCAATACTAAGAAAAAATATGGCACTTACTTCAATGAGGAAGGCTGTAGCACTTACTTGATTAATTTCATTGGTTAGCTGAGATAAAATTGTGACGCCAATGATGCAGTACTCAACACTATCCTGGTAAAAACAATGTAAGGCAGAAGTTGGTGTGTGCAGCGTGACTTTGGCAATGGTAGTGCAGCCATGCTTTTTGAAATGGCAGAATCCTGTGTAGCTAGGGAAACTGCCGAGATAAGGCAGCGAGGAAGTGTAGTTTAAAACTGCTGCTTTGTAGGACATGAAATGTAACTGCCAGAGAAAGACTGCTAAATCTGACTTCATCGAGACTGATACTTTTTGTACTTAAAAAATAGTCATGAGCATTATACCATATCAAAAACTGGCAAAATACATTTAAGATAACTGACAAATGGATGCATAACATAATTCACACAAAAAGACTACATACAACAATAAGAAAAAAACAGAGCCAGATTTTTAAAATTTAAGTAAGATATAAATGGGAAGTTCACAGGAAAAAAGACTAGTAGTAAATTAACATATGAAAATTTGTTCTGTCTCATTCCTAACTCAAATGCTGAGATACTAATTCTTTTTTTTTTTTTTTAAAGATTTTATTTATTTATTTGACAGACAGAGAGCACAAGTAGGCATAGAGGCAGGCAGAGAGAGAGGAGGAAACAGGCTCTCTGCTAAGCAGAGAGCCCAATGTGGGGCTCGATCCCAGGACCCTGGGATCATGACCTGAGCCGAAGGCAGAGGCTTTAACCCACTGAGCCACCCAGGCGCCCCACTAATTCTTTTTATTTATTAAATTGGAAAAATAAAAAAAGCTGAGCTCCCAGGGTGGAGGTACAGAAGAATAAGCAGGCACTCCTTTAATTGTTGTAGCAAAACAACTTTTTTTGAGGATAATTTGGAAATATCTCTGAAAGCCAAGAATACACACATCCCTTTGATTGTATAATTCCAAGGGTAGGAATTCACCCTACAAACACACTTGGAATAATCCAAGTTTGACAGGTGTATATATGTTAGGAATATTCACTGAAGTGTTTACTTAACAAAGTACAGAACCAAACTAAATGTCCACCTACAAGACATTAGTTACAATTAAGCGATGGTATTTTCAGATTGAACAGTATATGGGCATTAGAAAAAACAGAGTTTGCCTGTGCTGACATGGAAGCACATAAAGCCAAGGAATACTAAAGGCAAAAAAGACACAGAAGAGAACGTACAAAATAATTTCATTTTGTGTAATTTCTAAAAAGTACATCACTATGTAAGCATATCCATGTTGTTTCTCACATTCCTACTACATCACATATATACAACATACCTGTAAGAACCTTGTGACGTCTGTGATTGCATTTCTGAAGACATAGTCATCCTTCTGACAGTCAAACCAGCCCAGTTTTGTGATTCTGGCATATAACTGAATAAGTGCTTGTGTCACAAAAGTAGCCAACTTTGGCCGAGTGGCAAGGTAGTTGAGCACATAGTTCCCTACAAAACAAAAAAATCCACGTAGAAAGCTCTGCAGGGAAGAGCACACATCTTTATACCAAACATCCAAGAAATGGTAAATTTAGCCTATTTCCCCTAAACTCTCTTAATTCTTGTTTCTGTTGTATTCCCTTAATTCTTAATGTGACTGAGAAATGGGACTTTGAATTTAAGATTAGTAGGCTTTCCAATTCAGGATGTTATACTTGTCATAATGAAGACCTGGGAGTATGGCGGCCTTTAATCCACCCCCAGAAAGTTAAGTAACATGTCTGCACAGAATTCAAAATCCTTAATAACATTTTTCTTAGTTATTAGTGGCCGTAAAGACTGAAAGAAACCTCCTGACAACAAAAGGGATGATTTAAGACTTTATCTAGACATAATCATAAAAGGTCCTCCTCACTTTCAAAAGCCCTAAATTTGGGGGAAAAAAACTAGATTCTACACATTTTATATGCTTACCAATTTCAGAACATTATCAAATAAGCAATGTGAACTTAACTATTACTAGTACATCACTAAACAAACGAATTTCTTGAAAACAGATTAATTCTCTACTTACGAATATCTATGCGTTGCTCCAATGGTAGAGGGTTGTTTGTGCGTGATACAAGCTTTGTAAGGCATGTAGCTGCCAGTAACTGGGAGTAAGAGGACTGTGGAAAGACGGGGAAAAGGACTCAGAATTCAGTTTCATTGAGTTAGTCAGTCATGAGGTTTTTTATTTGGAGTTCTATGCTGAGATTCAAGACATATTAATCAGTTTCACCGTATTCGATCCTCCACATTTTAGAGGGTCTAAGAAAAATGAGTCCCACACAAAGTATATGTTCTTTGAGCTGATTTCAGTTGTAAACAAGGTGCAGTATGACATGAA
Source organism: Taxidea taxus jeffersonii (assembly GCA_003697995.1). Taxonomy (NCBI): domain Eukaryota; kingdom Metazoa; phylum Chordata; class Mammalia; order Carnivora; family Mustelidae; genus Taxidea; species Taxidea taxus. The sequence continues at coordinate 9,343 of RCUC01134236.1, forward strand.
TGGTCTGATTGAACTGAATCCAGGGCAGATTTTGCATCACTTAGAAGGGGCCCATACTGGAGAGGATTGTTTCAGAAAGATATTAAGAAAACAGATCTTTAGGGGCACCTGGGTGGCTCAGTGGGTTAAAGCCTCTGCCCTTGGCTCAGGTCATGATCCCAGGGTCCTGGGATTGAGCCCCACATTGGGCTCTCTGCTCAGCAGCGAGCCTGCTTCCTCCTGTCTCTCTCTCAGCCTGCCTTTCTGCCTACTTGTGATCTCTGTCAAATAAATAAATAAAATCTTAAAAAAAAAAAAAAGAAAACAGATCTTTAGAAGATGGATCTCTTCCTTCATTTACCAAGAAATCTTCTGTCAAAAGCCTCATTATAGTGATGCTTCAAAAAGTTTCAACTCAAAATATTGCTATAGTATACCATTACAAAGTTAAAAAAAAAAAAAGGCAGCATTAGAGGGAGCCATTACATTATGCTGTAAAGTTAATCCCTGAACTGTATCTTTACATCAGCACAGCTATCAATCAGGTACAGCTTTGGGGGATGTATATGTTAGTTTTAAAGTAAATTTATAACAATTATTTATGAGAAAGAAAATCTATGCACTATGCAAGGGAATAGCATTATCATATTCTCACATGTGGGTTTTATGCATTCTTAACCTTATAGAGAATAGAATATTCTGGTATTCTAATTGATCATAATGTATAAAAAAGAGCCGTGAGGCTCTATTATGATAATGTCCTATAACAGGGACAGACTCAGGAATATTAAAACAATTTAATTAAGTAAGGGTCAAGGATAATTTCCTGCAACACTAAAAATCTTTAATACGGGATCCACAGGCACTGCATAATGGCACCAGTTATAAAAAAGTTTATGCTTTAGAAAAAAATCTATAAAGTGATTTTGATATGTGATTTTTATTCAACACTCCTAAACATGGTTTCAATTCATTAGAGTAGTAATAACGCAAGAGAGGCTACTCTAAATATAGAACACAGAATACAACCGTAACTATACATTACACAACATCTAAATGGTTTTCAGACATAATTCCAATACACCTGCTCAGTCACTAAGACGTCAGCAGAGATTAAAAGGAAGATTGCACTGTAATTGTTCTTAGTACTGCGCCGATCCTGTTTTACTGCAGCTTGATTTATTTACTGACTGTCAACATGAGGCTCCAGAGTTAACAGGGTCAGAGATGAACCGCGGGGCTCTAGCGGGAGTTACCTGGAAGAGCTGGTCATGCATCTCCCGCAGCACAAAATATATGAGTGTAAGTGGGTCAATCCTAAGACTAAGAGACTGGAAAGAAATATACAACATACTACACGCAAAAACAGAACAGAGCACTGTATCGTCTCTGACCAGGGCTCTGTAACCTTCCTGCGCTTGCAAAGAGTTTGCTTTCTCAGCCACTAAAGGATAATTTTTAGCCAACTGAACAAATACTATAACATTGTCAGTGAAAATGCAAATATGAAGTTATCTAGAATTTTCCCTTCAAAACAAATTAACTGCACATGTCCTTCCAGTCTGAGGTAAGAGTGCTAGCTGCTGGTCTAGCTGGGACTCTGACTCTCTCGGGCCCTTTCAGGATACCCTAGTTGAATTCTTAGCCTTCCTAAGACCTCCATCTTGCCCCCAATACTAATTTAATCAAACTATGTCTCGTTGAATACTGCTCACTGCGCTGCCATTTTCAAGCTCCAAGAGGCTCTGATTCCATTTTAAAACTCCTGACTTCTTGTGGTTTTCGCTGTGGAACATTCCCCCCAGGCCTCGAGGGCAATACGCAGCAGCTGTGGCACAGGAGGCAGCACAGCCACCACTACAGAGCTTGCACGGTGACATGGGCTATGTGAGTAAGAAGGGTCATGCGTATACAGCCCTGTCTTCTTTGTAAAGGATATGAGGTGGTACTTAAGTGTGAAAAACAGAAAGAAAGTCCCAGAAATGTGATTCAAGGTGAAAAATGACAGAATACAATATATGTTCAATGAGATTTTCCTGATGAGCTTGTGTGTCCTTTTACTGTCAACCTGGCAGCTAGCAATGGTGCTTTTTAAAGGTGAAATTAAGAAGGCAGAGAGGCACCTAGAAGAATTAAGGAGCACAAGCTATCCCAATCCATCCTTAAACTTCAAATGTATTCTCTTAAACCTCTATTATCTTTCCGGATTTTTCAAATCTTACGTACACTTCCTCTTTCGAGGAGTAGCTGGCACTTGCTCAGGCAATCAGGGCTGTTGGTGAATTCAACCAAGGCTTTCTCTGCCTGGAGTCGAGTGGTTGTGTCTGTTGTCTCATAAAGCTGTTTGCACAGATTCTCTAGTTGGGCCAGGCTCTGGAAAAGATCAGTCAAGAAAGAAATCAGTCCGGCCTATTATTTATACACAAGGTACCGTTCACAAAATCACTAGACGACGATAAGTAATAATCAATGGAGAGAGACTTGCTTCTCAACTCTGAGGAGAATCTGGGTGACCTTTATCTAATAATAACCATTTATAGCTTTTTAAATTTTATATTTTAGAAGACAAAATGGTAAAACACCTAAAATACCTACACTTTTTTAATCATTCTGTTGGAGATCAATCACAAATGATATGTTCATTTTTCCTTGCAAATACCCATCCTCCTAATAAGCTTTTCCTAAGGGCCTTCAAATAAAAATTCAGAATTTACTTATTTATTTATTTATTTGACAGAGATCACAAGCAGGCAGAGAAGCAGGCAGAGAGAGAGGAAGGGAAGCAGGCTCCCCGCCAAGCAGAGAGCCGGACGCGGGGCTCGATCCCAGGACCCCGGGATCATGACCCGAGCCGAAGGCAGCGGCTTTAACCCACTGAGCCACCCAGGTGCCCCCAGAATTTACTTTTTGTCATCAATTTCAAAACAATACTAGAGGCACTGCTGTAAAATTAAAACATACAACATAAGTGTCACATATATTTTTATATAATTTTAAGTACTTTGCCTTTTCCTAGTAGTTATTAGCTCACAATTATGTGTGCCAATAAAGATGGCCAACCTCTATGAGAAAGCTTTGGAATGCATGTACGCACCTTCCTCCCCGGATCCCTCATGTTTCAAGTTCAGCAGACTCTCTCCTCCTGTCGTACTTTAAACTCTTGCTTCGGTTCCAAATTTAAAGTGGAAGGGTCAAAATAAATTCAACCCTCGCATATGCTCAGACGGAGATAAGACCAGGGAAACGCCCCCAAACAAACCCTTCTCTCCAAATCTTGAACCAGTTCCAGGGAGGCAGGAAGGGGATGGGTGTGTGCTTTAGTCAAAAACCCAAAGGGATGCAAATCTACTTCCACTGAACGGTGTTGAAAAGCAAAGAGGAAAGAAACCAGTAAGAGTTCACTTAACTGTCACCTTTCACTGACTGGAGAGGGCAAACATCTGTTAGTCTTTAAAGGAATGGTTTGGACTTTAAGAAGAAATCTGAGCCTATTTTCTACAGTAGCAAGCAAGATTAGGTTTAAACAGTATGAGGGAACCTACTATTAGAAATGACAATTCTGACAGGAACAGAAATAATAACAACAATAATAATGATAATAATTAAACAAACTGACCTGGGTAAATACAAAAACCCAGGACAATTTCTTACACAGCCTGTCTGCCCAAGGCTTTTCATGATCACTTTATTTTATTATGGTGTTACTTTATAAATCACAGCTTTCCCACTAAGTAGGAAAACCCTTAGGGCAGGATACCTATTTTACTCAACCTGATTAATAAATTTCAAACATTAACCTAAAGGAAACAAGAAACACAAATACTGACACTAAGATCAGTAATCTCACTTCAGAGAGCTCCCCAACAACAAACCCAACATCCCTTACCTCCAAAACAAAACCAACCAACCACCCTTCAAAATATCTTGGGACTCTGATTGGCCGTATGTTTAATTTGTTCCTCTCGGACTTCCAGGAGTCTTACTTAATACCTTCTTGAATTTAAAAGCACAGAGGAAACTGCACTTGTAAAAAAGTCAGATCTCAGTGAAGTTCCATAAGTAGCACCTGATTTTTCATAAGCTTATGAACAAAAGGAATAGAGGATAAGGCGAATTAATTACATATATTCCATAAACACAAGTGAAAGTGATAACACTTACAATACTGGCCCAAGATCTTACTGATAAATGAATCGGTTTAATTTTAAATCCCCACATTCCTAAGCAAGGGATTACATTTCCTTCACAAGGTTTTGTTTCAACCTAGCAGGCTGGGTCTCCCCATCCCTCACAAAATGATTCATTTAAAAAAAAAAAATAGAAGAAAGAAAAAAGTTATTTTAAAAATAGGTTAACAGTGGCGCCTGGCTGGCTCAGTCGTTAGGACATGCGACTCTTGATCTCAGGGTTGTGAGTTTGAGCTCCACGCTGGGTGCAGAGATTACTTAAAAAAAAAAAAAAAAAAAAAAAAAAAGTAACACAGAAGCCATCAGCTGAAAGTCACCCTAACTAAAACTGAAAATAGCTATAAAATCTGGTATGAGGTATTGGGGAACAGCAGTTGCCTCATAACTCCACTGAACAGACACTCCCTCCAACAGTCACTCTGCTTAAGGTATAATGACTCTCAAGTCTGATCAATCAGTTCTGGCAGCACCCCTGGTGCATCTCTTGTTTATGTTTATTACAATAAAGTTGTTCACATGACGATGGCTGTGCATCTGTCACCAGTACTTCCTTACTGCTAAAACCTACATGCAGGTTATGGTGGGCTTTCTCGGTGGTTGTTCTGTTTTGATCTGCATTAATTCGGCAGACAAAAACATACTGCAGGGTAAAGTCTGTTAATGAGTTCTCAGCTCAGGAAACATGTCTATTTAAAAAACAAAAAAGTAATTTGACCATTTACACAAACAGTCCGAGCAACTACAGCCCTGTTTTTGTGTTTCCAGAATGAAGTGGAAACGATTTTGTTTCCCCAATTAGTGAGAACATCTAAAAACCACAAAGTTAATAGTCATTTTATTCGGGAATGTTACCCACACTACCACAGAAGGAGAGGAGAGTGATACATTCATTCATCTTTATGCCCTTCTGGATCCTAACGCTTCTAAAACAAATCTAACAGATTATTCTGAACCACCTTTTTTGGGACCCTGATAAAACAATTTATCCTACGATTATTTGATTAGCTATTAAAAGTAGTATTTCACATTTAGGATAGCAACAACACGTCATGGTGTTTCCCCCTTTTGCACAGTAACACTGTACTAAACCTTCTCCCACCCACCCGTTTTATTGAGGACAACTACTATGTGATGCCAGTTCAGCTACAGAGAAGAATGCCTATTTTCTATTTCTGAGACTGCCAAATGTATAATCCACAAAGAAACTTCCATCTGGTCCCACTGGAACAGAAAAGCACATTTGGGTGAAATACTTCACAAAACTGGAATGCGATCTGCCACTAGTGAAGCACTGCTTTAGTACAAGAAATGCAAGACGCACCCCCAAACCTTGACCATGCTGATTTCAGCGTGATAGTTAAGATGAAGGTACTGAAAGAAAAGCGTCTTCGCTAATATTTAGCAACAATATTATTTTACAGTCTTTTAAACTTTAACAGAGAAAATGCAGCTCATTTAGTCTCATTTCAATATAAGGTGCAACCAGTTGAGACTACAGACCTCACAATACAATGAAGAATAATAACCTAAGAGTTTCCTTTAGAGGAAAATGGAGATTGTTTCTGGGTGAGATGTTATACTACTCCACAAAGCAGAATACCTGGGAACTTATTTTAATTTGTAAAATATTGCTTTTAAAAAGCTAACCAGTATATATTTTTAAATTAGTCTCACTGCTTAAAAAAAAAAATTCACTTGGAGATTTCCAATCAGGGACCAGGATACTTAATTTTAGGAAAGATTTGATAACAGTCCCATAATGCTGAGTACTGAAGAGAAAACAAACACAACCCTTGGATGACTGGTCAGAGTTGCAGGTTCTCCGCAGAGCCCATCTTTAATCTGACAGCCACCAGCACCACCTGAAACGATCAGAAACCACCATCCTATTAAAAAGTGTGAAGTGCAGGCTCCATCCAGAGACTTTCTCATGAAAAATGTGGAGTACATTTACCACTTCAGTATCTGAATTTTCATGATCAGGATGCCTTAAAATATACAAAAAAGAACTGCTGAAAAAAAAAACCCACTTTCAACTTTGCTCCTAAACTACATTAATTTACATCTTCTTTAGTTGGAACTTTGTTGTGTATTAGGAAAACACTGTGTTAATTAAAGATGCATATTGTAACTGCCAGGTGAATCATTCTCTAAATAAAGTTAATAAAATTAATATACTAATTACATTTTATTATTTGCCTATTCGATAAGGCATTCGTATTGTCAATAACGAGTACCCAATTATCATAGTAATATCTTTTAAAACTCCTAAAGATCCAGTAACAACAGTCAATTGTTAGGTTAAAAGGCAAGAGGCAAAGGTGTATGTAGTGTGTATCATTTGTGACATGTTAGCAAATTCAAGGAAGAAAATCTGGAGGAATACAAATCAGTCATCTCTGGGAGGTGAGATTATGGGAAACTGTCAACTTCTATGTTATGTATTTCTGTAACTTTTGAATTTTTGACAATCATGTACTACTTGTAAGCAGGAAAACCCCCAACAACTATATAGATAAGTATCTTCTTAAAGAACAGATTTGAGCTACATTCTTTTTTTTTTTTTTTTTAAAGATCTTATTTATTTGACAGAGACATAGCGAGAAAAACAAAAAAAACAAGCAGCGGGAGTGGCAGAGGGAGAAGCAGGCTTCCCATTGAGCAGGGAGCCTGATGCAGGGCTTGATCCCAGGACCCTGTGATCATGACCTGAACCGAAGGCAGATGCTTAACAACTGAGCCACCTAGGCACCCCGAGCTACATTCTCTTTCTAAATTAACTTTTAAAATTAGTAACATATTACTAGTTAACAGCTGATTCTATTTGTAGTCAGAATTCATAAAACCAATTCAAAAAACCAAAAAGGCAAAAGGCTATTATAAAATGAATTTTTTAAAAAAAAGATTTTATTTATTTGACAGAGAGAGAGCAAAAGTAGGCAGAGTGGCAGGCAAAGGGAGAAGGAGAAGCAGGCTCTCCGCTGAACAGGGAGCCCCGATGTGGGGCTCTATCCCAGGACCCTGGGATCATGACCTGAGCGGGAAGGCAGCTGCTTAACTGACTGAGCCACCCAGGCGCCCCTAAAAATGAAATTTTTAAAAGCTATGTCTCTATTTATTGCTTTTATTTTGTTCTCACCAACTGTAAATGCTGGTAATTTAAATGGCCTAAAAAAGAACATTCCACAAAAGATTTCTCTTGTTTATGTTATCTAGAAGGCAATCCTATGGGCCATAGCCATTATGGTTTTATACATGTATTAGCAGATATCAAAGATGTTATTTGTTACAGTGCAGTCAATGGGGGAAAAGTAGCTAGCTCTCCCAGAAGAATGGTTATAAATGCAAACTACTTATTTTTAAAAGTTAAAGAAAAGTCTACAAAGCCAGTGCACTTCACAAAATATCCAAATGGTCAATAAGCAAATGACAAGGTGGCCAATCACAACAATTGTCAGGAAATTAAATTCAAACCACATGAGATATCTATTAGAATGATTAAAATGAAAAAGCCAAGATCTAGTGTTGATTTGGATGTGAAAACAAGAAATCATGTGCTGCTAGTGGAGTCTGAATTGGTTCAAACACACTGGAAAATTGGCCCTATCTTTTAAAGCTCAAAATATGGGTACCCTATGACCTCGCTATTCCACTTCGGTGTAAGTAACCAACAGAAATTTGTGCTAAATCCACCAAAATCCTCCCCTGCAAAAAAAAACACATACAAGAATGTTCAAGGCAGCACCAAATGTAATCGTTCCTAAGTGGAAAGCCAAATGTACTTCAACAGTAGTATGGATAAATAGATATCTCATTTTCTGATTTGGGTGCTGGCTATACAGGCACATTCATTTTGAGACATTCCACTGAACTGTTTAATTTGTATATGTTTCTATGTTATGCCTCAATGAGAAGCTTTAAAAAAAGATGGTTGAGAGGCGCCTGGGTGGCTCAGTGGGTTAAAGCCTCTGCCTTCGGCTCAGGTCATGATCCCAGGGTCCTAGGATCGAGCCCCACATCGGGCTCTCTGCTCAGCAGGGAGCCTGCTTCCTCCTCTCTCTCTGCCTGCCTCTTAGCCTACTTGTGATCTCTATCTCTCTGTGTTAAATAAATAAATAAAATCTTAAAAAAAAAAAAAGATGGTTGAATGTCACAGTTTTCCCATACTTCCCCAGGTATTCAGTGTCATATATTTCTTTCCGATATTCATAAAAAAAGAAGTTCATCATCATAACTGACAGGTACACTCTAGATTTAGAATGCTATACTTTAATATCAATTCATGCTTTTAGAACCATAACTCAATAAATAAATACGGTAAGGTTTCTGGATGCTTCTGGGGGGACATTCTATGTCTGAGGGTGCTAAAAGGCTGGGTAAAACTTTGGTTGCAGATGCTGTGTAACGTCTACTGCCATAAAACGAGATAAAATACGTATTTCCAGCAAGTGATAATACTATGCCAGAGCTTTGCATGCATTAGATAAGGACAGCAAGTCTGCTAACATATGAGACTGCAGAATTCTACGCTTAGCCTCAAAATACTAATCAATTCGAACTTGCAATAAACACCTAAGATCCTTGCACTGTGGGTAACTGGCAGCCAAAACACATGTAAACAACCTATTTCAAGAAGTAAACAGACAGATTAACTGTGCCTGGTCACTTAATGGCTTATTGACTTACAAACTTCACTCAAGTGTTTTCATTTAGCATGTCACTAAACCCTGGTTTTGGTTCCTTCTCGTCATCACACACAGAGCAAGGAATGAAAGTTGCAGTATCAGCGGAATCCTCTGTAAAAAGTACTATTGATAGCCTCAAACCCGCCCATAGACAGTGTCGTTTTTTGTCTTACAGTGTGGTTTTAAAGTTAGATATATATAGTTGCCAGTATTTCATAATAATATCTGGTTTAAAAAAAGTAATATCTGGTTTTTGAGCTTCCCAAGAAAAATTCAAGAACCTGATAATACTGGACCGGCATTTTCAAGTGTCACTAATCAGATGACACTTGCCTTGGGCAGTTTCTTGTAATTCACCACAGTTCCTGCATGCCTTTGAGTGCTTTCTCCCTGGGCTTTAATGTAGTTTGTCTGCTATCAGTGGCTCACTCTACGATCTCAAGGGTGAAAAGTAGTGAGCATACCACAGATTTTGGCTTAATTTTGGGTACTCTTTGCTGAATCTGTTTAAAACAACAAGGACTACATAAAACTTCGACAGAAGAGATAGATTGAGAGTTAAAGCAATTCAGACACTGGTCTTAGTAAATAACTGTGTTACTTGGGGCAAGTTAATTTCCTGAAGTTTCTGTTTGCTCATGTGTAAAAGAAGTGGATTTTATTTTATTATTTTAAAAAGACACTCCCAGCTCTAAAATTCTAATTGTAATATACTATTCTTTCCCTTTCAGTTAATAAGGAAATCAGATTTAAAAGTAAGCAAATATTTAAATAAACATAATATTACATTTAATATTTAAATAATTAAATTAAAATTTAAATATTAAAATTAAGATAATCATGAGGGACGCCTGGGTGGCTCAGTTGGTTAAGCAGCTGCCTTCGGCTCAGGTCATGATCCCAGCGTCCTGGGATCGAGTCCCACATTGGGCTCCTTGCTCGGCAGGGAGCCTGCTTCTCCCTCTGCCTCTGCCTGCCTCTCTGTCTGCCTGTGCTCGCTCTCTTTCTCTAACTAATAAATAAATAAATAAAATCTTTAAAAAAAAAAAAAAAAGATAATCATGAAAACCAGAGTCAGGACAAATTTTCTTAAAAAGAGAGAATTACACTTAAAAAATAAATTTGCGGGGCGCCTGGGTGGCTCAGTGGGTTAAAGCCTCTGCCTTCAGCTCAGGTCATGATCTCAGGGTCCTGGGATCCAGCCCCATATCGGGCTCTCTGCTCTGCAGGGACCCTGCTTCCTCCTCTCTCTCTGCCTGCCTCTCTGCCTACATGTGATCTCTGTCAAATCAATAAATAAAAATCTTAAAAAAAAAATAAAATAAATTTGGGGGCGCCTGGGTGGCTCAGTGGGTTGAGCCTCTGCCTTCGGCTCTGGTCGTGGTCTCAGGGTCCTGGATCAAGCCCCGCATTGAACTCTCTGCTCAGCAGGGAGCCTGCTTTCCCCTCTCTCTCAGCCTGCCTCTCTGCCTATTTGTGATCTCTGTCAAATAAATAAATAAAATACTTTAAAAATAAATAAATAAATAAATTTGGTAACACTCCCACCCATACCTCTTACATGGGAGCTTTACTCACAACAACTTCAGTGACCTAGCAGAACAAGGATCATTTTGGAGGGCAGGTTGAGTACAGTGTAATGACTAAGACCTTAGATGTCAGCCAAATCCCCACTCCTCCATTTACTAGTGGTGGGAGTATAAGTTATTCAAATCTTTCAAACTAGTTTTTATTTCTTTTAAGTAGAAATATTTACCTCGTGAGAATGTAAAGTCAGTAAGGTACTGTATGTAGATTGTTAATGACCAAGTTTATTACTGGCTATGATCAATTATGCTAGCTATTAAAAATGCCAGGGGTGCCTGGCTGGCTCAGTTGGTAGAGCATGTGGCTCTTGATCTCTCGGCTGTAAGTTCAAGACCCATGTTGGGTAGCAGAGAGTACTTAAAAATAAAATATTTTAAAAATAAAACAACATTGGGGCGCCTGGGTGGCTCAGTGGGTTGAAGCCTCTGCCTTCGGCTCGGGTTATGATCCCAGGGTCCTGGGATTGAGCCCCAAACTGGGATCTCTGCTCAGTGGAGAGCCTGCTTCCCACTCTCTCTCTGCCTGCCTCTCTGCCTACTTGTGATTTCTGTCTGTCAAATAAACAAATAAAATCTTAAAAACAACAACAACAAAAAAAAACATTTTAGAAGCACATGGATAAATGTATATAAAAACTGCACTGTCAGGGCACCTGGGTGGCTCACATCATGGTCCCAGGGTCCTGGCTGGGATGGAGCCCTGTGTCAGGCTCCCTCCTCAGTGGAGAGCCTACTTCTGTCTCTCCCCCTGTTGCTTCCCCCTGCTTGTGCTCTCTCTAATAAATAAATATAATCTTAACAACAACACAAAACTGCACTGTTTCTTTTTGAGGGGTTATAAACGCCTTTCCCTTTAAGAGTGGGTAGCTAGGAGGATTGGGGATAAGATAAACAAGTGATCTTCATTATTTGTGGATTCCACTTGCCAAAATTTACTTGTGACCCCAAAATCAATACTTGTAGCAATCTGGTGGTCAGTTGCAGACATACTCAGAATGGTGAAAAATCTGAGTCACTCGAGATGTATTCCAGCGTGGGCGCAACATTCAGCTCTCTGACACTGAACAAGTGTGAGCATTCTTTTTGTGGTTTATTTAGTGCCATGCTTTTCAGTTTTGTGCTTTCTGTTGTTTATTTTTCTTCTAAGTATTTTATTATTTCAAAATTTCTAATTAAAGTATAGCTGACATATTTGAGTTTATTATTTAAAATGGTTCAAGCATAGTGCTGAAGTGCTATCTAATGTTCCAAAGCCAGAAGGCTGTCTGAAAATACGCATGAAAGCTTCACTCAGACATGTTAAATATGGTGCCTTTAAACAGAAACAGAAAAAGACCAAGGTTGCAGGTTGACTGGTTGATGAAAATATTGTGACCAGAGGTCGGTAGGAACCTAACCCCGTATATCCTCTAGGAGCAACGTTCTATCTGGTATCTCTTAATTCAGTGTTCTTGGTGACTCACACAACAGAACCACCATGAATAATGAGGTCCAACTGTATTTCTGGGATCATTATGTGGTATTCAGGACAAGTTTTCCCAGAGAAAGTGAACTACACTGCCACTGTTTAAGGCATCTGTCTCAAAACAGAGGTATTTATTAACTTTTGTAACTTCCATATTAGTGTCTATCATACTTGAATTCTTGACAATTGACTCAAATGTTTGCTTACACTGCATTTATATTATTTATGTATTGTGATTTTAGTTAATGAGCAGTAATGAAACTAGATGGAAAAGACAAAAGTGTTACAAATGTCTGGCACATAACAGGAGCTTCATAAAAATGTCTTGTTATAAATGGTTAAGCCTAACTTTTAAAAGCTTCTAAAGGGATTTGGGGTTAAAATAGCAGATTGACCACAGATCTAACTTTGTTCCCTCCCAAAGCCCAACTAAAACAACACTACTGGTATTTTTAAAAGTCATAATCCCTCGTGGATGGGGAAGATAGGAGAGGAGACAAATAGCAACAAAGTTTTAGAATCCAGAAAAATCAGTGGTAACTGACTTAACTGACTCAAGAAAGCCAAATTCCTTGCCATTGAGATCTGAAAACCAATGTGATTTGTACTCCATGCTCAGATATTAAGGTGAAGTGGGGTGGCCAAAGCAAGGAAGAACAGGATGAAAAGTATTTTTGAGAAGTTAGATTCCAGATATTTTCCCTCACTCCATGCCTCTAAATGACTGCCCCCCTTTCTCTGGAATGGAAGACACCCAGACATTCAAAAGCACATCTGAGAATATGGGCAGCATACAGCTAAGAGGTAAATTACAAGGGCACTGAATGGTATGCAGTCTTCCCCTACTTGGTTCCTTCTACCCAGAAATGCCAGCGTCCAGACAGTATTCTCTAGGCAGGAATTTGGAAGATATTCCCCCTGAGAAAGGCGATACTTAAAAGACCACTGATATAGGTGTCACCCAACCAATGGTACCAAAGTCAGATCATCCTACTGGGATGCTGAAGCAACTTTCCAGTCAACTTTGTAGTCTCTTAATCTTGATTATGAGCAAATAATCAAGGATTACTAGAAATCTAAAGAAGCCCTTTAACAAGGAAGACAGTGTTTAAAACAAGACAATAGGCCCCAAATGGAGTTATGCTAAGCCCCATGTCATCAAACTGAGACTTAATTACAGCTTTGGGAGAATCTTAAACCATGTGAATCAGGAACCACTTGATCAGCACCAGTTAGGTAATCTGCCTGACAGACCACTGGCATCCCTAAAGGAAAGTAACTTTGCAATAACTAACCCCCCCTCTTTTTGCCTAGTAGGACTTCCGTGCTCCCACTTCCTTCTTGCCTATAAGTGTTTCATTTTGTGCTGCAATTTGAGCACCTTTATGTCTGCTAGATTGGATGCTGCTTACTAATTTCTGCCCAAATAAACTCTTGGAAGTTTTAATATACCTGTTTATCTTTTAGCAATTGCAATCTAAGTAAGCACACAAAAAGCAACCTGGAACAAATGAAAGTTGTTCAGGAAGAAGGAATCATGAAGAAAAAGAAAAAAAAGATAAAGATGGGGGTGGGGGCAGAAAAAACTATTAAGCTCACCAAAGAGACTGGAAAATATACTGCAACTGTGGAATAAGAACAGGATGCTCTACAAAGAAGACATTCAAAGAACATAAAAAAAGATGTTAGAAATTAAAATTATGATAGCAGAGATAAAATATTTTATCAGAGGTTGGAAAACTAAATTAAAGTCTCTCAGAAAGTAGAGTAAAAGGACAGAGATGGAAAATGAGAGAGCACAGATAAAATCACAGACCAGGTTCTGGAGGTCCAACATCCAAGTAACAGGAGTTCCAGAAAGAGAAAACAGAGAAGAGTAAAGGAGAGGAAATTTTTTTAAAAAAGATTTATTTATTTATTTATTGGACAGAGAGAGAGAGAGATATCACAAGTAAGCAGAGAGGCAGGCAGAGAGAGAGGGGGAAGCAGGCTCCCTGCCAAGCAGGGAGCCCTATGCAGGACTCGATCCCAGGACCCCGAGACCATGACCTGAGCTGAAAGCAGAGGTTTTAACCCACTGAGCCACCCAGGTGCCCCAGGAGAGGAAATTTTCAAAAAAATAATTCAAGTTAACTTCCTAGAACTGAGGAACATCAGCTGCCAGAAGGAAAGTCTACTGAATGCCCAACATCATATGTGAAAATCAAGCCAAGGCACATCGCAGTAAAACTTCTGAGACCCGAGGACAAAAAAATTCTACAAGTTGCCCATGAGGTGGGAGGATGGGAGCTGGGGTCAAAAAATAAAAACAAAACCTAAGCCAGGTCACATACAAATGATCAGGAATCAGATGGCTCTGGACATCACAAAAGCAACACTGGAAACAAGCCAAGAGAACAGTGTCTGCAAGATTCTGAAGAGAAATGACAACACAGAATACTATACCTACCCCAGACAAACAAGTAATCAAGTGGGAAGGTAGAACAAAGCTATTTCTATTTCTAGCTTGTAAAGCCACAGCAATCTATCACCCATGCTCCTATGGAAAGAAAGCATTTCACATCAAAATAAGAATAATCCCATATATAAAGGTAAGTGTGGAATACAGAAAATGGGAACTGCCAACGCTGGAGAGACATCAAAGAAATCCCTGGGGGATGGGTGGAGGGAGATCCTAGGATGATAACTGCACTATCCATCCAAGCAACCAGTTTTATTCAAGCAAAGTGGCTCAAGGGCCAAGTCTTGTTCAAGAAGTCATCACTAAGATCCTTCCTGCCATGGAGAATACTGGGTGAGGATTCTTATGTTAAAAGATTTCACCTTAATCCATGTCAAAGAAGAAAAGCCCTCAACTGACAAAAGTAACCACTCTCTATTGAATATCTCGGAAAGCTTCTCTACAGAACTGTGTAATCATTCTAAGCTAACATTCCAAGAACAAAGGCAGTGGTGCAACATTAAAGGATGGCTTTGAAATTAATACTGCATTGTATGGTTACTCACAGCATAAAAATCTGTAATAGGCTTTAGGCATAAACACTTTGCATCCTAGGATTTATATAAATGGAATTCCAATAAGGAAAAAAAGGAATATACTTGGTTTTTGCCACCTTCACTTCCTTTATAAATAAGGCTGTTTGTTTCTCAAATGCCTTTTATGGAACTTGATTCTGTCATGCTGACAATAGTAAAAGACCAAAACAATGTATTCCCCTATGAAAATGGCTGAGTAAGAGAGTAGACTATGTAGGCCAAGCATATCACCTTACAAAAGGAAGCCAATACCCAGCCATTTGGGAATCCAAATTTGCAGTACAAAACAATATACCTTTAAATTAGCTTTTTTGCTATATTAACCATCTCCCTAAGACCTTTTTTTAGTAGGCTCTTCACTCAACGTGGAACCTGAACTCACAACCCCTAGATCAAGAGTCACAAGTCAGCCTGAAACCTCATTTTTTTTTTTAAAGATTTTATTTATTTATTTGACAGAGATCACAAGTAGGCAGAGAGGCAGGCAGAGCAAGAGGAGGAAGCAGGCTCCCTGCTGAGCAGAGAGCCTGATGCGGGGCTCGATCCCAGGACCCTGAGATCACCACCTGAGCTGAAGGCAGAGGCTTAACCCACTGAGCCACCCAGGCTCCCCTGAAACCTCATTTTTAAAGTAGATCTACAGAGGGAGAAGAATCCTATAATAGCTCAATACTCCTGTTCAGAGTGTCAAACCACATCTCTAACAATTTAAGTTGGAATGATACTGTCTCCTGATATCATCAGATTTTTTCCTTACAAATTTAACAATGATTTTTATCACACAGCAAGCATGGACAAACATGCTTCTAAAGGTCAGAAAGTAATAGCCTGTTGGTTAAAGAAGCCAAACTATGAGAGTTGTACAGACTTTATCTTCATTTAGTCCTGGTTTCCAAGAGCGATTTGTTTTTGAGTTCTTTATTGATTTAGGTTACACCGTAGAGGCATACTGTTGGGCCAGGTATCAATTTGGCACAAGATTCAAACTTTAGAGTTTTGGGTGTATTTTGTATGGAATCATCATTTAAAAATATTAAAGTGGGGCACCTGGCTAGCTCAGTTGGTAGGACATGCAACTCTTGATCTCAGGGATGTTGAGTTCAAGCCCTGTGTTGGGCATAGAGCCCACTGAAAAAACAAACAAACAAAAAATATTAAAAGTGCCATTTAAACACTTAGCTGTACATAGTAGAGCAAAAAAAGGGATCAAATGCAGAATTACCAATTATCTTTGGCCACCAATCACGAAACCTGCTCATTATGTTTTACAGTGACTAAATAAAAAAGGATTCAGATTAAAGCATTTATACTTAGTTTTACTAACAGGCTATCCAAATAAATGTGATTGGGCTGGTGAATATTTAGGGAACTTCAGGAGTCTTAGGGTTTTTCCCCTTCTTTTTAAACACAATTTCCATGGCTGATAGGAATTCCATTTACAAACAGAATCTAATTTGCTTAAGAGAATGAAAAGATGAGCCACAGACTGGTAAATATCTTTGCGAAACATGTATCTGAGAAAAGACTAGTATCCAAAATACACAAAGAACTCTTAAAACCTGACAGTAACAGCCCAATTAAAAATTTGGCAAAAGACCGGAACAGACACCTCACCCAACAAGATATACAGATGGCAAATAAGCATATGAAATGATGCTCCACACTGTATGTTATCAGGGAAATGCAAATTAAAACAACAATGACGGAACTACTACACATCTATCAGAATGGCTAAAATCCAAAACACTGAAAACCCCAAATGCTGGCAAGGATGTGGAGCAACAGGAATTCACATTCATTGCTGGTGAGAATGCAAAACGGTACAGCCACTTTGGAAGAGAGTTTGGTGGTTTCTTACCAAACTTAACATTCTCTTACTAGACTATCCAACAGTTGCAATCCTTGGTATTCACCCAAATGAGCTGAAAACTTATGTGTACAAAAATACCTGTACATGAATGTTTACAGCAGGTTAATTTAGAATAGCCAACACCTGGAAGCAACTGAGATGTCTTTCAATAAGTGGATGGGATAAACAACCTATGGTATATCTAGACAACAGAACATAATTCAGAGACAAAACAAAATGAGTGTTCAAGCCACAAAAAGACATGGAAGAACCTTAAACACCTATTACCATGTGAAAGAAGCCAATCTGAAAAGGCTGTATTTGTGTCATTCCAACCACAGGACATGCAGGAAAAGGCAAAATGACAGAACAGTAAAAAGAGCAGCTGCGGCTCCTGCAGAGCACAGAGCGCAACTCACCATCCCGAGACCAAGACCTAAAACAAAATCAAGAGCTGGAAACTTAACCAACTGAGCCACCCAGGTACCCCTATTACTTTTATTATCCCCTGCCACCCAAACATTATATACATATGAAAAAGATCAGCAAAATATATCTTGGTTTGCCTTAGGGGTCTTCTATTTTATATGGCATATTCTGTCCTTTCAAAATTCCGAATACAATTCTGGCACACTGACAATTGAAAGTATTGTCTCTGTAACTTGCTGCAGCTTAATCATGCATTTGTCTCAGCTTAAAAAAAAAACAATACTCACTTCACCTGAAGAACCAAAGTTACTATAAATTTTAGATGTCGAAATAACAAAATATGCAACTAAAAAAAATGTAGCATGTGCAACATATCAGTATTATATTTGGACAGTCCTAATATTTTCATTCACAAACTTAGTGTAGAAAACGACTACTGGTATTTTGCCATCTCTGACATCCTAAACTGATACATGTTTTCTGAGCTAAATTCTCAAAAGAAATAGGCAGTCCAAAGGAATTTGATATCCTAGAAAAGACAAGTGACATCTGCTAAACAGGTCACTAATACCAAGGAGGAACTCTCTAACAATAAGGGGGATGAT
The DNA here is from genome assembly GCA_003697995.1 of Taxidea taxus jeffersonii. Taxonomy (NCBI): domain Eukaryota; kingdom Metazoa; phylum Chordata; class Mammalia; order Carnivora; family Mustelidae; genus Taxidea; species Taxidea taxus. The sequence continues at coordinate 27,164 of RCUC01134236.1, forward strand.
ACTGAAAATTTTTTATTTAAATCTGTTGAGACTGGATTGGGTTATCATCAATCACTCCTATCTTGATACTGTTGTGTCTCGATTAACTGTTGTGTTTCCATTACCTTCAAGGATTCTCACTGTTTAAACAGCATTGGGATCTTCTCTTTCACAGGCAACATACGAGTCACAGTTAACTGCACACTTCATATACTCATAATTAACATAAGACCTTAATGTAAGTTCTAGTACCATAAATACCATAAATACTCTTCAAAAGTAGTTTCCCAAAAATACTGGGAAGGGAACACAAGGGTCTGAAAAAACATTAGCAGTAGGTGGAGACCAAAACAAAATAGTTGATAACACATCTATATGGCTCCTGGCTTCTCCAAGTATGATCAAATGCTGGAGGGCTGCATCAATATTTTTAACTACACGGGCAGAACGGCAGACTAAAGACAAGAAGAGTGAATTTTAAAGTCGGGAAAAGAGAGTTTTAACTAGAGGTTTCATGGGCAGCTCTGCTTTAGACTCCATGTGACTCTGGAAGTTCCCCAATTGACAACCTCTATTCTGTCACATAGAAGACAGGACTCATTCATTCAATGACAAATACATAAGTGCCTACTATTTGCCAAGTACCACTCTAAATGCTTGAGATACAGCAGTAAACAAAACAAAGACCTCTGCCCTCTTGGAGGTGACACTGTAGTCAGGCAAGACGAATCATAATAAACACAGTACATTAACTTTAGGGTATGCTGAAAAGTGATAAATACTACGGAAACAAGGGAAGATAAAGAAAGTGTATGTAGATGGGATGGAGGTAGGAGAGCTGCAAGTTATATTATTCTAGGGTGGTTGAGTTACGTAGTTCACCTTCATAGAGACGTGAAAAAAATGAGCCAAATGTTTATTTTTATTTTTAAAGATTTTATTTATTTATTTGATAGAGAGAGATCACAAGTAGGCAGAGAGGCAGGAAGAGAGAGAAAGGAGGAAGCGGGCTCCCTGCTGAGCAGAGAGCCATGCAGGGCTCCATCCCAGGACCCTGGGATCATGACCTGAGCGGAAGGCAGAGGCTTTAACACACTGAGCCACACAGGCGTCCCAAGACAAATGTTTAGAAAGTGAGGGAGTTAACCAAAGAGGGCACATCTACTTATGACTCCTAACAAGGATTCCCTATGGATTAAGACAACACACATGAGGTCCTCAAAAGGCAAAGACTATCACTTTCCTGGGTATCTACCAACTATGTGTTAATCTCTGTGCTATACACTTATGTATATCTCATTTCCTATATAAATTTAAGGCAGAATATTAAAATCCTATTGGTAGTTATTCTTATTTTTTTTAAAGTAAAAGGCAAAAAGTTTACATGAGTTCATTTAAAGGTTACCAAAAAAGAGGGAATGTGCATGTAAACATATATAAAATTCATCCAACCAATGCTGTTTTTTGAAATTAATAATGGCCTACTGCAAGATACTTCCAAAGAAAGTCCATGTGACATTTGCAGGCTGGTAAAGATAAACTAAAATTGACAATCCAGCAGCTGTAATGAAAACAACAGTAATAATCCCGGAAACAGACATGATGTGACCTAAACCTTTTCACATAACCTCACCAACAAATCTCACTTATTTGATGGGGAGAACAATTTAGTCTTCCTTTTAGGGGACACAAATCAACCCCTGTAGTTTAGGAACATGAAATATTCCTTCATCGAATGGTACAGATGTTAATTAATCTTCATATAAGCGTTTCTTTGAAAATGAGACAAATGAGATTAAAGAAACTACTTCTAAGGAAATGAAATGACTTTAGATCCATTCATCCCAAGCAGAAACAAATATTTTAGGATAGGGCTGAGTTAAGTAAAGGCAAACCCATCTAGTATGTAAGCTTTTTTTTTTTCCTTTTTTAATCCCAAACCAAACCAAACCAAACCCAGATCCCAGGAAGAATGACTGTAAAATTACCTTCTGGAACTTAAACCTGTTCCTACTTTGGTAATTAGGTTTAAAGCAAAGTGTTCCTAACTCTACATTTTCAGAAAGTTAAAAAACTTCCCAAACTGTAATAAAGGAAAGTTCTGTCTACATTTACCCACCAAAAATAATCAACAGTGCGCAGTAAAGTTAAGGACTGAACAATGAATGAAGTGAGACTCAGACTGAGGTGGACAGCTTTTTAAGAACCTTGCGCTGGGCATGAAGAAGTTTTACCTGACTCCTGGCAGAGTTAAGAGCAGTGGCTGAGACACCTTAGTTGTCACATGGGGAAAGGAAGTCCCGAGGAACTTAGCCTTTAAAGCCGCAGTTAACACTACTTTTTACACCACATTGCTTTCTTCCTCCTGCCAATCACATTGCTTTTAACAAATTAATTCTCAAATGCTAAACCTGTCTGTAACTATTCTGGCACAATGAATGCACAAATACACTTCCATCTGAGTAGTGATGATGGCAGAAGTATTGCATACAGCAAGAATCTCAGTTGCTTGTCAAGTTTCATGTTACTCAGTATGTAGGCTTTGGAGAAAGGCAGCTCTGCAATGCACTAAGGATAATGTACGTCTGTGTCAGCCTTTTATAGTTCCTGGAGCAAAAACTGAACCCCAAAGAACAAAAGTTGGTTAAGGCAGGGAGATTTGTGCTACACAAGGAAGAAAAGTCACTTAATTATAAATGTGGAAATTAAACCTCACATGCGAGAAAAAGAAACTCACTTTGTCTAGAATGTTAATACCTAGAACTACTGTGTCAATGTATGAGATTTTCTGAAAAGTATAATTCAACAGTTCAACAGAAACTGGAAACAAAGGGCATCTCGAGTTCTGAACAGAGAAGTCCAAAACCTACAGAAAGCTACAAGTGGAGATGAGCAAAACTTCAGAAGATTATTTTGAGTTGTGGGAACTTTCAGGACCCTTTTCCTATCTCAGGACTCTTCATTTGCTATTGTTGCCAGAAGTCCCCAGGCCCTGGGGCAGTGTTTCTTCCTGATGACTCAAACTATGTATGAGACCACACATTCAGTATCAAGACTCTCTAGGGTACTGGCTCTTTAAGAATCCTTGGAGCAGTTGGGGCACCTGGGTGGCCATGGGTTAAGCCTCTGCCTTCAGCCCTGGTCAGGATCTCAGGGTCCTGGGATGAGCCCCACATCAGGCTCTGCTCAGCAGGGAGCCTGCTTCCTCCTCTCTCTCTGCCTGCCTCTCTGCCTACTTGTGATCTCTCTCTCTCTGTGTCAAATAAATAAATAAAATCTTTAAAAAAAGAAAAAAAAAAAAAGAATCCGTGGAGCAGTTAACATGGTTTCCTTGAAATAATCCCACCCTATCCTTCCAGTCTGGGAATATGTCATTACCAAAGCCTGAGACATCTTCTGAAGTATAAAACATTAAACACATTCAAGAAGATTTTGGCACGGATGTTTTAATAGGATGTTGAATTCTGGCTAATACTCACTTTTTTTCTGGAAGAGATGAATAAAAAAGAACAAAAACAAACCCAGTAAAGTTCATTTCTTCACCTTGTATTAGCTTGAGCTATATAAAAATGCCAAATATTCAATCACTCTTGATCTATAAAAGTGGCAATTTTATGTGGTTCAACCTAATATATAAAAATAACACTTTAAATTGCCTTCAAAAAAAGAAAAAAAGCCTCCAAAGTACTTTTAAATTTATGTAATTTATGTTCTGCTTCTAACTAAGGACTGGATTTCAATTTTAAAGAGCATTTTTTTTTCTTAAGATTTTATTTTTAAATAATCTCTACACCAGTGTGGGGCTTGAGCTCACAACCCTGAGATCAAAAGTTACATGTTCCACAGACATCCATGTAACCCTTGGTTTCAATTTTAGATCAATATATTACTGTGAGTGCTATTTCAGATTTGGTAAGCAACCAGACTTGAAATCTATCCATTTTAAATCTACTTTCCACTCACAATACAAACCCTCTGGGCTCTTCGGTTTTCCAATCTATCATCCTCATTCTTCTGGGCTTACAGGGCCTGCTTACCACCCAGTTTTCTGATTCCCGTTTGATTCTTTCTTTCTTTTTTAAAAGATTTTGTTTTTAAGTAATTCCTACACCCAATGTAGGGCTCAAACTCATGACCCTAAGATCAAGAGTCCCATGCTCTACAGACTGACCCAGCCAAGTGCCCTACTCTTGTTCATTTCTGCAGCTATTTCAAACGTGCTTAAGACCCTGTTTGTGTATATCCATCAAATCCAAACTGCTAACCTGTGTTCCAATCTTCCATAGCTTTACCGTTTTTGGCTCTGTGCCCTATCAATGACTCAGTGACTTTTTTTTTTTACTATAATAATAGATTTCCAATTTTGCTCTACACTTTTATTAGTTTTTATTATATATATATATTTTTTTAAAGATTTTATTTATTTATTTGACAGAGAGAAAGAGAGATCACAAGTAGGCAGAGAGGCAGGCGGGGGCGGGGGGGAAGCAGGCTCCCCGAAGAGCAGAGATCCCGATGCGGGGCTTGATCCCAGGACCCTGAGATCATAACCCGAGCCAAAGGCAGAGGCTTAACCCACTGAGCCATCCAGGTGCCCCTATTTTATATATTCTGAAGCTATTTCATGAGGTGCATACAAGTACAGGAGCTAAATCTTTTGTTATTAGTGACTTTTTGATCTCCAAAGGCTTAAAAAAAAAAAAAAACAGTTACTGTTACCAATCTCTCCTGCTACTTTGTGGATTGTTTTTTTTAAACTGCTGATGGTGTCTTTGAGGAAGAGAAGTTCTTAATTTTAATAGTCCAATTTATCATTATTTTCCTTTATGATTAGTGTTTTGCTTGCCCTGTTTAACATACCATTACCTATCCTAAGATTACAAGTCTATTCTTCTATATTATTATTTTGTTAAAGTTTTGTTTCTTTTACTTTCACCTTTAGATCTAAAAGTCACTGGAAGTGACCATGTTGCAGGGGTGGTGGTCAAATCTTACTTCTTTCATATTACTATTTTTAGTTCACTCAGACAAATTGGATTTTGACTCTGAAAGTACTTAGTACTTGTGATTTCTAATGTACCCTGGACTCATTCTTCCTTTCTGCTATTTTTGTCATAGTTTTCTCTCTGCTTTTTCTTTCCATTTATTAGATTAAAATTTTTTTTGTTTGCTAGTTTTTGAATTCTATTTTTCTCAATACTAGTTATCATACACTCTCAAAAAAGTCCAAAGTTAGGCAATATTTTATCCCTTCTCCTGAATGGCCTTAGAACATTAACTATGATCAGTTCTCTCCTGTGTTAACATTTGTTATGGTCTTGTTATTTTGGTTTTATCTTTTTAGTCCTAAAAATTAGACATTACTATTATTTCATACATTTGTTTAGATTTGCTTATATTTACCAATTTCACCTTTATTTCTCATATAGCCAAACCCTTCAAGGATATTTTCCTTCTGAAGAATCCTTTATGTAAGTTTTTAAAGATTTACTGATGGTACACTCAGTTTCTGTTTATCTAAAAATGACCGATAACGCCTTCATTCTTAAAAGATTCTTTTCTTGGGTATACAATTCTAAGTTGACATTTATTTCTCTGTACTATCTTTTGGCTTCCAGGTTGCTGTTGAGAAGTCTCTCTTCCATGCTCTCCTTCTAGGTATGTTAAGATATGTCTTCCATGTCCCTTAACCATTTATATTTCTCCTGTGCTTGTCTCCCTGCAATGTACTCTGAATAATAACTTCAGATCTTCCAGATCTCTCTTCCTCCTATGTCAAGTATACTAACCTATTATTCACTGGGTTAAAAATTTCAATGGTTAGGGATGTCTGGGTGGCTCAGAGGGTTGAGCCTCTGCCTTCGGCTCGGGTCATGATCTCAGGGTCCTGGGATCGAGTTCCGCATCGGGTTCTCTGCTCAGCGGGGAGCCTGCTTCCCCACCCCCTCTCTCTGCCTGCCTCTCTGCCTACTTGTGATCTCTCTCTGTGTCAAATAAATAAATAAAATCTTTGAAGAAAAAAAAAATTTCAATGGTTATATTTTAAACTTATATTCTACTTGTTTTTTTGGTCAGATGTGCCTTGTTTTTGATGATCATGCTCTACTTGATTTTTCTTTTAAAAATCCATTACTTTGTTAAGCATTTCAAACATAGTTTAATTTGCTTTAATTCCCTAATGATTTGCAGTATCTGGGGTGGGGTAATCTGAAACTGTTGCTTCTAGTTTCTGCTAAACCTCACATACAAGGGCCTTTTCCGTGTGGGATATTAAAAACTCCTAATTGCTCAAAATAAGTCTGTGGAAATCCTGAATACCTTTATTTTCTTATTTCTGCTAGTGGCCAGTGAGAGCTAACGACTCTATTGTTTTCTAGGGTCCTCAGCACTAGCCTCTTCACTTTGCAGGAGCAGGAACAAGTGCTTAGTTTTGGCATTTGACTCCAGAGAGATGTTCACTTCAACACTCACTCCCCATACTCCAGTTTGGGTGGGTTCACTGAAATTATTTAATAGGGTTGGGGGACTTGGGGATTTCCTTATTTCTTGTAAGCTTGTCAATGCTTGTTCAAATTCTAACAGATCTACTTAAATTATAGTGACAGGGTACTTCAGAAAAATCAGTTTGCCATACAATAGGAAAGGGAACTCTATCTTCCTACAAATTTTGCTCCCAAGGGACTTTCCTTACTTTTTTGGTGTAAAGTTGACTATGTATTTAAAAGGCATTATTTTAATTTTAATATTTTACTAAGCATTTTTGAGTGTCGTATAGAAGAACTTTAAGTACATTACTTAAAGTTAGCTATTCTGCTAGAAATTTCTGAAGTCCTGTTTTTTTCTCCAAACATGTTGTTACACTAGATCTCTATTTTATACCCATGTACTTGCAGGATGTTGTATTTATTTGTATAACATTTTATACTGTCATATTTGGAGAATTGTTCTAGTCAGTATATTGAGCTCTTTCCAGTTCCTATTGTTGAACAATCCACCCCTTTGCCCTGTATATGAGCAGCGTGCTATACTTACATTCCAGCAGTTGTTTATATGATTTCCTTTATTGCCCTTTGAGATTAAAAAATAGGAAATATCTTAATTACTTTTGATTTCTGAGACTATCTTGGAGTATATAACTCACGAGGGTATTCAATAAATGCAATATTGAATGACTGTCCTTAACTAAGTTACTGCTAAAAATATTAAACCAAATAAGCCCATGGTCAGACCCCTGAGCCATAAGAGGGACTTGGTTCCCAGCTGTCAATGACCCATTAATAGCATTCTTTGTTATGGTCAATCAACTAGTTATTCAATTCAGGGATTCAACAAATATCTAAGACTAAGAACAATATTTAAGAAATTTTACATTTCAGACAATTATCTAATGTCTATGACAATATTCTGAGAGATTTTATCAAATGCTTTGCTGAAATCCAGATATATTCTGTCTACAGCATTTTCCTTTTCTACTAGCCTTCGTGACTCATCTTAAATCCTTCATGAAGCCTTTTTGAATATTCACATTAAACTGATCTCTTTAGCACAGCGGTGAACTTAACAACACACATTTTTTACACTTCAACTATATGCTACCTTACTGGGTTGTTTTTTTTTTTTCTTTACTGATTAGTGAGTTTATAAATTATCTTCCCATGACATTTTTTTTTTTGCCATTTAAACACTAAGTTATTTTAAAAGAATTATATGCACATGATTAAAAAATTCAGAGTAAAAAAAGATTTTTAAAGGGTATCTTCCCTCCACCCTAATCCTTTGGTTCATCTTCCAGAGTCAACCATTGTAAAAGTTGCTTTTATCCTTACAGAAACTGTCCTTACACAACAAACTTAACTGTGTGTGTGCCCACAGATACAAACATCTGTATTTCTACACAAAGAGGATCAGTTTTCTTACACAAACAGAACTTCTGCATTTAGCTCTAGACCTTGCATTAATAATTAATTAATGCAATTAATATATTAATTAATTAATTAATAATACAAATTAATAATACAAATGGGTGATTTGTTCCCATATCCACACACATAAGTATATCTCACATCTGAACAGCTACCCAGAATTCCTTTACTCTTATGTGGTGACAAAGCACAAGGACAGTGATGCTGAGTGCTCCCTGCATTCCTTAAAAACTGTTTAGGATTTGGGACCCATGACATTTAACACAGTGTTGAACAAACAGCAAACAATCAATAGATTACTGCTTTCCCACAGCAGAATGTCTTTTAAATGTATGATATATGGGGAGAGAATGAGAGATCTCCTCTCCAGTCCCACCCTCGCTAGGGAAAATGGAAGGGAAGAAACAGGAAAAAATCTTATTTCTTCAAACAAAGCAGAGTAACAAACACCCATGAAAGAGATGTATTCAGTTACAGCAATCCAAAGAATAAAGGAGCCTATACATTTCTCAGGTGATATGAAACAGTATTTTGAAACACACCGTTAATCACCATAACAGCCCAACACTATCATCCTAAACACTTTTATGTGATGACGCCCAAAAGCAATTTCCATAAACTATCAAGTTCTTAACTTGTGACAAGCCTGGGAAAGCCGTATTGTATGCCAATTCCTTAAAAACACAAGAAGTTATTTCCAATCTTTCTCAAAATATAACCAAGCTCAAAAGAACAGCTAGTGAGAAACCATGATGTTCTCTAGTTCAGTGGTTCTTCAAGTACAGCCCTTGGACCCCTGGGAGTTAATGAGACTCTTTCAGGCTTATACGAGCTAAGCTGCTACTTTCAAAATAACATTAAGATGTTATTTAACTTTTTCACTGTATTGACATTTGCACCAATGGTGCACCAATGGAACAAAGGCAGTGCTGGGTAAAATTACTGGTGTCTTGGCACAAACCAAGGCAGAGGCTTCAGAGTGTACTAGCAATCATTGTATTCTTCATTGCCACATTCTTATTTTTAAAAAAAGGCCAGTTTTCACTTAAGAATGTCCTTGATGAAGCAGGAAAATTATTTTATTTTTTTACTAAATTCAACCTTGAGAACATATCTTTTTAATATTCTATGCGACAGATAGGAAGCATGCATAAAAACTTCTGCTGCATACCAATGGGTTTTCATGTAAGAAGGACAGTTGAGATATGGTTTCGATTGCATATTGCAGGTAACCTTCACAAAACTACTCCTTGTCAAAGAAGTCTTGAAGGAAAATATCCGTAATTATCTGAAAGGCTATTAAAATACTGCCCCCTTTGCAACTACACACCTGTGTGAGGCTGGATTTTGTCCATACACTTCAACCAAAACAATGTATGGTAATGGACTGAATGCAGAAGTAAATCCAGCTCTACTCTATTAAGCCAGATATTAAAGTTTTAAAAAATATAAAATAATGCTACTTTACGAAGTTTTTGTTTTGTCTTCGAACACTTCTTCATAAAAATGTTTATAATGGGGTTATTTTAAATGAATTAAACATTCTAAAAATTTTGTCTTAATTTCTAAAATAGTAAAATACTGTAGCTATAAATCACATTAATAAAAACTCTTTGGGGTCCTCAATATTAAAGGATATAAAGGGGTCCTGAGACCAAAAAGTTTAATAAACTGCTATAGTTAATGAAAAACACCACTTTGGCGAGCTCTGTTCCACTTTACACACAGCAGGACTTAAAAACTACCTCATTTTTCTTACTTAGCAAGAAATACTTCAGAATACTATTTGAGGGGCGCCTGTCTGGCTTAGTCAGTAGAGCATGTGACTCAGTATCAGGGCTATGAGATCAAGCCCCAAGATGGGGGAACAATTTACTTAATAATAAAAAAAATAGTA